>CM076579.1:420910523-421139078 GCA_034641835.2 Pinus albicaulis | reverse complement strand
AATTTATTATATTTAATATAATTAATTACAATTAATGTCTAAATATTCTTTATGTGATCCTAATCAATCATAATATATAATTTTATTTAATTGGAGATGTTGTGGCTATTCTCTAATTAATTAAAATTATATGGATCAGTAGACATTATTTTCATAAAATCAACTGATAATTTGCATAAATAAAACTACAACATTCATGCATAACATTTAACCATGCTTCTTGTATACTCATTCATAATAACATGTTTTAATTAAAACTTAAATAATTAAATCATGCAAATTAAATACGAGCATATTTTCCAAATTTCAACTAAATAAATATTATATGCATAAATTTTCCAAATTGCAATATAAATAAATATTATATGCATAAAAATTGAGCAGACAGATTTCCAAATAAATGTTTTAATTTGGATTTTTTTTAAAAATAAAACATTTAGCCAAACTATGTCTATAATTACCAAGGCAAAGATAAACCTTGCTCCGATACCAAATGTCAGCTTAATAACTAAATAATGATTCTTTAATGCGGAATAAAAACTTAAAGAATCTAAAAGTAAAAACTTTAAAATGTCCAGTAAAAACATAAATACCTCTAGCCATTGGTGGCTTATGCAAAACTTCCAGCAGAAATATCAAGTAAAATCCACACAACAAGAATCCACTTACCAAGTTTCACAAACTTATAATATAAGTTTCGTCAATACTCCGTGCTTTAAAAATTGTTCAATGGTTTAACGCAGATTCGAATTCTCAAGCACCAAATAACACTAGCCTCTAAAACGGCTTCCTTCCAGCTCCCACGTATGGCATGAAATTAACTCTGATATACACTCTCTTGCAGGGAAGAAGCCAAGACTGTCATGGGAATAGGAGTCTTAAGACCTGGGATTTATTTGATTAAAGAAACACAACTTTATTGACAAAAATCATTGAATGCAACTCGTGAGAGGCATACGGGCAGCAGTATTTTTCTATGATAATCAAATGACTATTATTCACATAGCGTATATTCTGCACTCCGGTGTACACGAGCCCATCAAATAATTAACACAAACTTCATACAAGCAGAAAATCTGAAAAGTCTTCCAAGCTCTGCTTACTCATAGCTAGATGGTGTAAAAACTGAAGGTGTTTGAGTTAGTGAGCTTGGGGACCAAACAAAAGAGATTATAGCCCAGCTTCCATCAAGCTTATGTTGGCAATGTGTCAAACGTTCCACTGATCATGGTAGAGAACTGCAGTGGGAGTAATGGACCACTTTAGAAGCTCCCAACAAGAAATTAATTTACTTTAGTTAATTTCCGTAATTTAAGGAAACAACTGCAGTTTGTTTCCATAGTCTAAGGAAATGACTGTAGTAGTTCCAGAAATCGAGGGAGTAGTTCCTGAATTTGAGCAGTGGAAGAGGGAGCGTAACAGATCTATCTTCTAATTAACACAGGGTTTAGTTAAGGTTTAGTAAGGAGAGGGATCAAAATTGCAGGATTTTTAAGTTTTTAAGGTTATTTTTTACTATTTTACTTTTGTAATCTTGACTTTAATGAATGATTATTATTGTAATTTTTTTACTAAATACATATTTAAATTTAAATTTGTGGTAATTTATTTAGATTCTTTTATCTTTAATTTAATTATAAATAAAAATTAAATATCTTATATTGACTTTCTTATGAATTAATATAAAATTTATGTTGTTAATTAATAATAAAGACAATCATTATTAACTATTATATATAGATATATGTCTATTCATTATTACATTTAAATAAAATTATATTATTAAATTTGATTAGTAATCAATAAGAGTGTAGATTTTTACTTTTATGATGATGCAACTTTTTTTTCCATATGTTATGTTCTTTGTTAAGGGTTGTTAATCTATTTCTTTAAATCTAAGTCATGTATGTCCTATGAGCTCTTATGAGCTTTTAGCTAATTATAATTTTTTTCTTTTTCTTTTTCAATATCAAAAACAGTTTAAACATAAATAATGTTAACAAAAAGACCTATCAATTATAAATATAACTAAATAGCATCATATTTTTTACTGCCATTTAACTTCTATTATATATATATATATATATATATATATATTATTAATTAAAATTTAACCTTTTATCAAAGAAAATAGTATTTATTAATATTCAAATTTTACTTTATGGAAGGATTTTAGTTCTAACAATTTATTTCTCAAGTTGTATAGGTTCAAGTTTCTCAACATGTTGATGATGATGATGATGATGGTTAACGTCCATTGAGAGCAATCTTTGGTCTATAGGACCTAAAGAAAAGAGTTATTTAATTTGATTTAAGATTTTATTCCTATGCTCAAAAAGCTTGGAGAGAAGCCTCCCAAGCTCACTATAATTTTGACATCTTAAAAGGCTAGGAAGGTCAGTATTGCAACAAAGATTATGAAATTGAGCTCTAATGTGGTTGTACGCGGGGCACTCTAAGAGGAAGTGATTTTCATCCTCGATGTTCATATTCTCACAGAGATGGTAGATCCTTTCCATCCATGGTGTTTTAGGAACTTTCCAACGACCTGTTTCACTATGGAGCTCATGAGAGTTTGTTCTAATCTTGGCTATATTAATTTTCTTCTTTGAGCTAGTTAAAACAGAGAGATACTTTTGATCTTCTAAGGTGGGGTTGATGACCTCCTTATAATACCTTAATTTTCTTTTAGCTGCTAGATCTTTCTCACACCACATTTTTTCTTTGAACTTAGAAGTAACAATTTTTTTAATGTTATTGATGTTTTGCAATGCAACATTCTCATCAATCTCCCAATGGTTTAACCAGGCCCTGGTGTCTTTATACCAACCTCGTTTAAGCCTTAGGTGGTTTTGGCTAGAATTTAAAGCTAGCTTAGGAAGTCTATGGTCTCCTATGCTATTGAGCTTGTGCTTGTACAACAGAAGCCTAGTCATAGCTAGGCTCTTGATAGGGGAAAGACCCACTTCTATAAGGAGAATAGGATAGGGTGTATTGCTTTTAATTTTAAGGTTATACGTTATAAAACGCTTCTGGATTTGCTCAATCTTTCTCCAGGATTCTCTAGAGATGTTGCAACCCCAAACCTCACATCCATATAAGATAATAGGAGTGACTAAAGTTTCAAAGAGGAACTTCTTTCTATCCCACATTACGAGGTTTTCCGTTTTACAATTATTTTCAAGACCAAAATAAGCTTTCCACCCCCCATTTATCCTTTTCTGAATGCTATAGTTCCAGTTGAGCTTGTGATGAATATCAATTCCTAGGTAATTGTAAGAAGACACTTCCTCCAAGTTACTATTTTCATACATAAAATTAGCGTAAGTGTCCTTCTTGGATTTTATAATCATAACTTTTGTTTTGTCAGTGTTAACAGACATACCCATGGTAGAGAAGAAATCCTTAAGAATTCTAAGTTGCTTATCAAGATCAGATGGGCACCTTGCAAGAAGAACAATATCGTCATCATAGAGAAGAAGGATGATGACTATCCCAGCTAAGATCGTGCCAACAAATCCTGCTTCCTCTAAACAACCTTCTAGCTTGTCAATGTAAATGCCAAATAGGGTAGGGGAGACGGGGCGACCTTGTTTAACTCTGATATTACAGTTAATATCTTTCGACCACCCCTCATTGCTCTTTAACTTAGAAATTACATTCTCATATAACCTTGTAGCGACCGCTCTTAGCTCAAAAGGAACATTTAGCTCTTCTAATATATTCCATAGTTTATTTCTAGGAACCGTATCGAAAGCCTTTCTAAAGTCCACAAAGCAACATAAGAGATTGGATTTATCATTGCAGAATTCTTCCACAATAATCCTAAGCGTAACAAGGTGGTCTGTTGTTGAGTGTTGCCTTCTAAAACCCGCTTGGCCTTTAACCCGCTTACCTTCACTTTCAAGCCAAATGCTCAACTTCTTTTCCAAAATAATACCATATAACTTGGCTAAGAGAGGGCTGATCATAATTGTTCGATAATTAGAGGGGTTATTTGTATCCCCACTTTTAAAAATAGGGATAATAAGGCTATGAGTCCAAGGTTTAGGGAACCCTTGCTTGACCGCTTGGTTGAAAAGCTTGTGGATGTGTGGGATGAGGACAGGACCTCCAATTTTTAAAATTTCCCCCTGGTAACCTTCAATGTCTTTAGCTTTCCCATTTGCCAAGCATTTAACCCTAAAATCAATGTCTTCTAATCAGAAAACTTCTTTCGTTGTGAGCAAGGTTTCAAAATCCCTAGCATTTGGAGATTCATAAAGCTTTTTAAGATATGAATTCCAGTCATGTAAAGAAAATTTATTATTATCTTTAGTTTTCTAGTTAGAATCTGCCTCCAAGATTTCTTAGAAGACATTGTAGAGAGGTGTAACATTTGTAACATTTATGAATTCTAATAAAAATACTAACTCTCTATAATATTTTATTCTAATTTATTAAATATTCAAATTTTATATTTTAAATCAAATTTAAATAACCATGTAAAATCTTATTAATTACTTATATTTTGGATTTAACTATTAGATTCCATCTTTAACAAAATGTCATCATGAAATTGGATAATAAAAAATGAACATAAATTAATTAATAATTTAGAAATAAGTTAATAATTTAAATTTAAGAAATATTTTATAATGTGGAAAATTTATACTATTACAAATAATTTTAAATAATAAATTATTTTAATTGAAATGTTGTATTTTCTAAATGATCACTTATTAGTAACATTAAAAGAAATAATTAATAATGATTATATATTACTAAGTATATTTCAAAATAATAAAATGATTTGTCTTGTTATTAAAAACCATTTTTATAATATTTAGTGTCTAATTTTAATAACCATTTTTATTTATCAAATTACAACATTAAATTAAGGGGTAGGTACCAAACTTTATTTCTTCTAAGCTCGAAGCCTTCAGCCTGTTCCTCGGTGTGTGTAGGGTGGCCTTCCCTTCAGTCAAGTTACTCCCCCGAGTTCGGTTGGTCCGCGGATACCATGTTCTCTTTTCTCTCGGCGCCCTATCCCTCCCGCATTATGCTGCGGCGGTCCCGATGACTGGTCTGGCGTTTCGTCCCTGTCCGCTAGTGCGGATGTCTTATTCTTGCAATGACAACTTGCAATGATTATGACTCTTGGCAATGGGAAATGTGGTATGACACATGTCATTCCTTGGCTTGTTTTGGCTTATTTTATTTTACTAGAGTTGGTGATTTCATTGAAGTATTTATAGTAGCATTTTCCAAGGAAACATTACTAAAAATAGATTACCATTATTTCATCCTTGTTGTTACTTCATATCAAGTTAAATACGTTCATTTAAAGCTACATCTGTTTCTATTTACAGCTAAATTTAAATTCTTACACATACTCAACCTATAAAATAACAAAATATACACATTTTTAGATTATTGCAGAGTTTCCAATGGCAAAAAAAATTAATAATTACAAAGATTCGCTTTTGGTGAACAACGCTGCCTCAATTTCTGGCTCCAAAATGTATCGAATCTTCTCAACATTGCTAGGAAAACTAAAAGGCTGTCGTAATAATATTGGTTGATTGGGTAAATCCCACAAGGTATACGGGATTGTTAACAATTATTTGTTAATGCCGTGCTCCATAAGTACTCGCACGTGTTGGAACAACTCTTTTCTACGGATTGTCAACGGACTTCTTTACCTAAACTGGGAGTAAGAAAGGCCGGTTTCGACGCCTTTTCTATATTATGATGTTAGGCTAAATTAGGAAAGGGTCCATGCTTCCAACAGCGGCGAACATTCTGTTTTTGGAGTCCCCAGCAGGCGTTGGATTCTCGTACACGAACACAACCTCGGATTATACGCAAACTGGCGATAAACTAACCGGTAACTTGCGATTTTTTTCGGTTCTATCGAGAAGAAAGCGCGTTTAAGATATGCTAAGAAAATCTAAACTTTTTAACGGCCTTTTTGTTTTATTCCAGCTGAAGAATCGTATGCATTCCTGGTAAACTGGTTCAACAGGTTTCCTCAGTATAAATTCCGAAAGTTTTACATTGCAGGGGAAAGCTATGCAGGTAATATCATCTGTAATACATATGATACCTTAATTGTTTTGTTGGTTTCATTTCGATATCATTAGAACTTTGATGAGCGTAATTGCAAGGTGCTACACTAAAATTAATGCACGGGTGACAATTTTTTTTTAGAGATACGAAAGTTTTGACACAGCTAGTATTGAAATTTGTTAACAATTGTGATACTTTTGGGGATACTAAGACGAACTATGTCAGGGATGGAAGAAATATTTCTAAAGCTGACTCGATCTATGTGGAAATATTTATTTTTCAGTGAAGGTGTTGACGATATTTGTTTATTGTAGGATATTACATTCCAGAGTTGGTTTCAAAAATTTTACAGCACAAGAATTTGTCGCAGGCATCGTTTATTAATTTCAGAGGAATACTGGTGAGTTCAACTCACACTTGTGACTTTTAGTGACTTTCATTGGTCTCAAATCAAATCCGTATGAAAACAATTTAATATACAAAATTGTGAAGTTTCCGGACATACAACTCGCAAAAACTCGCAATCTCTCGAAAGGCATCGCTCTAGAATTTCAAATTTGGAAACTTATTTACACAATCAATTGAATCGCGCACATTCAATTTATGCAGGTGGGAAATGGCATAATGAATAGTGATACAGATTTTATTGGAACATTTCAGTACGCATGGAGTCATGCATTGATATCGGATCAACTCTATGAGCAAGTAATTAGCAATTGCACCGGTTCAAAATTCAATATAGGGGTGTGCGATAGTTTAGAAGATCTAGTTTATGCAGAAATGGGAAATATCGATATTTACAGTATCTATGCTCCCATATGCCTAGATAATTCATCCCAAATGGCTAGGGTAAGTGCAAATTATACATATTATGTGAAAGTAAAGATTTTTTTTCATTTATGTTGAATGACATTGACAATTAACTCTTCATCTATGGTCCTTCTATTTACCTAGGTATTACTTTCAAAATCCCACTAAACCATTTAACTTCTCTTCTGTACATTAAATTTCAAAAATTTCAAACACAGCTGCATTTGCTAAACATTGACTGTACTTATGATTGTTGTGAAAATAGCAAGAAGAAACTGAAATACCAGGGTATGATCCTTGCATCAATAACTACGTATCCGCGTATCTTAATACGCCTGAAGTTCAGAAAGCCATACATGCAAATGTAACAAACATAACTTATAGCTGGACCCCGTGCAGGTATCAGTCCTTAAGTTATTAATATTTTATTTTTCGAATCTTCTTATACTCACAACATGATGTGCTAAAATATGGTTTCACTTGACTCCGTAACAGTGATATTCTTTCTTGGGCGGATGCTGTTTCAACAGTCTTACCAATTTATCGTCAACTAATTGCAAGCGGGTTTCATATACTTCTCTATAGGTATAATACACATTGCCGTGTACTACAGAACATATTAACTCAGCGGGAATAAGTGTTGGTGGTATCTGCCGATTTTTAATGAAAATTTGACTCAGATCAATTTCCCAAAGACCACTTCAAATAATGTCTGTACCACAAACAAATTGTTTAGGGATCACAGTAGTATTTTATTAGGAATCACTCAAGTATTTTATTAACAGATTTTTTTGGTTTGGTTTCCAGCGGAGACCTGGATTCCAGAGTTCCTGTGACAGCGACAAGACTCTCCATCAATGAACTCAAGCTTCCAATTGAGACTCCATGGTACCCCTGGGTTAATGGCTTCGAGGTAAATAATCAATTCAGTTTCATGGATTTCAGAGATAATAATACTTTTTTTTTTTTAATCTCAGCATGCATTCTCGTGGATGGTGCAGGTCGGTGGATATAGTGTGATTTACAAGGGTTTGACATTTGCCACCGTTAGGGGCACGGGGCATGGAGTTCCGCAATTGCAACCGTCCAGGGCTTTAACATTATTCAAATATTTTCTGGAAGAAAAAGCCTTGCCAACATGTCGATTTTATGATTGCAATAAAACCGTTATGGCAAATTTCGTTGATAATTTGTTATCATCTCAAATGTGATGAGTGATAAAATTTGTTTTCTCGTGGAAGAATGCTGCAGTGATGATTTGATCAAATTTGACGGATTGGTTATTAATCTCAAGTGAAATGAAATATTGTTATTTAATATGCATGAAAATTTATAAAAATAACTATAGATTGATTTTAATTTCGATAAAAAGACATACATTTTATTCAAGTTTTAAACTATAGAATTTGATAAAGAAAAATGCAAGTAGAAATTGAAAAATATTAAAAAAATTAAGCGTTATGTTTTTTTCCAAAGGAAGAAAAGTGAAATTTCATTTGTTGGAGGGACTGTAATTTCACTCACATGTTTGAAAATTACATTTTTCTCATACCCATCTTGAAGGCATTCATTTTTGTGATACCAAAAAAACCAGCTATAGAACTTAGGGGAGGAAAGACCTCCTCTCAGTTGAGCTTAGGGGAGGAAAGAGCTCCTATGACAAGTGTGCTCATTAAAACAACACTTTAAAATAACAAAAACATCAAAAATATACTGGTACGATCATAGAGGAACAAAATGAAACGTCCCAACAAAATAATGATATAGTACAGTCATTTATGATCAACAAAAGCATGACAAAGTACATTCAAATACATTCATTTGAAACTATAAAATAGATAATAAAAAAATTCAAAAGCAATACTTTGATTAGATCCTTGTTGAAATTATACTATAGATTATCCAAGTGCAAAGTCCCGTTATGGTTTGTGAAAAAAAAAACATAGACTAACACCCTATAGGCCTTAAAACATGAAAACATGATGAGGTATCTTTTTCGGAGGTTGTTAGGTGTGTGGTTTCTTTCTTTGTAAATATGATAACAAGTAAAAAGGGATAAATTATCAATAAGTCACATAATTTCCTCCACAATAAGCATAAGAATAATATTTCTACAAGCTTGGGTTGTATTGAGCCAATTAATAGTGAGCACGGAGTCCCCAAAAATATGAATTTGGGTGCATCCTTTTTCTAAGGAAAATAGTGATAAATATTTTAAAGAAATGAGCTTCTCATGTCAATTGATCCCTTTCCCTAAACCAAATTTGACCTAATAACAGTGAGCTTCAGAGAGAAAAATGATAAAACTACCTCTGCTGAGTGTCCCAAATTGATAGATGCTTTGTCAAAATAGGCTCATAGCCTCAAATGATGCATACGTTCTGGTATGAGCACTTTAATATGAGAAATATCTTTTTCCTATGGAAAATGACTTAAAATTGCAACAAGTTCACTTGCAATATGTTAAGGAATCCAAAACTCGTAGTGGAATGTAACTCTATTTATGGCCAACCAGACCCTTTGGCATATGATTAGTGGAATTGATTTAATGACATGACTACTAGGATTTGATTGTCATCCCTTCTATTAATCCTCCAACTCCACACCTTCTCAAGTGGCCGATTGATCTAGAGTGATCGTAAATTCTTTCCACACCAACTGATAAAAAATGCATGAGATGAACATGTGCACTACATTTTCATCATTGTTTTTGGCACAATAATGGATGAGTCATAAAACATCATTATTGTACATCCAAGGATGAGACCTTATTTTCCATTAGACACCACATAAAAAATTGATTTGTCTAGCTGCTTTCCATTCTACTTTCCATTACCATTTCTATTCTGCTACAATTTTGTCAACTAATAGGGAAATGTAGCCTAGCTTCATGGTGTAGGTCCAAAAAGGGGAGATAATGAAAATGATTTCATCATCTTCGCCAATTCATATTATGTGACCATGTGAGAGAGATTGCAAGAAACTTTTCCATGAGTCATGATGATCCTTCTCTAATCCTAACTCTTAAGTTGATAACCAAGTTTCTCTCGAGATTGATGAGTTTGTCGGATTGTATATATGAGACGGATCTCTGTGACCTATTTCTCTTATAAATTTGGTGAAAAAGGGTGGGAAGCAAATGTTTCTATCCACATCCTAGAAATGGATCAAGACCAAGCCTCACTCTGTCTCCTTTTCTTACCGACAACGCCAACCCATTACCTATGGTATTGAAAAAATTGAGCATGACTCTCCATACTACCAATATATTTTCTCTATTCTTATCATCCCTTCTTATCTAGTCTTCCAATGAATTTAGTGCAATGTGCTTATGGTTGATACCCAATTTCCATATGTTGGATGATGAGATCATCCCCAAACCACATTTAGCAACCCAAGCATTCCAATATAAGGAGATGTTATTTAGACCCCAACTACCTAGAAATTTTGGCATATTTATTTTGTCTCATTTGACCCATTGCAACAAACACACGTTCCCACTTCCCTTCCCAAAGAATTTTTGAGTATATTATTCTGATGCTTTCCAATACTCCTTTAGGGATCCATGTGAGAGATGCCAAATATACAAGAATAGATTTGAGAAAACATTTGATCAAGACGTAACATCCCTCCCTGGAGAGCCATCTGAGACACCAGTTTTTTGTTTGTTTTTCCACTTTGGAAATGAACCAATGCCAATATTATTTGTTGTAAAAGGTGTGTTTTAGATGAAAATGTAGATACTTTAGGCCTTCCCCTAGTGGTTTAGAAACATGTGGAAGAATTTATCGATTGTGACATATTTCCTATTAACTTAGATTATAATAGGATATAGATTATTTTTAGGAATTTATAGACATACTATTGTATTTTCCATAAATAGAAAGGATATCTTCTAATGTATTGATCTCCCTTAATCCCCCCCATTCTAGAAAATAAGGATGTTGAAAAAAAAGAGAAAGAATTTAACGGCCAATGTCTCGGCTATAACAGATTAGTGAAAAGCCCACATATTTTTGCATTTGACAGAAGATGAGTTAATCATTCTTTCACTAATAATAAAAATAAAGGGGAGAGGCAACAAGTTTGATGTAGCCCTATTTGTGCATGTAAAAAGCGATAAGATTAGACATTTATGACTACAAAGGATATAGTCTCTATGTAGCTCATGACCCAGTTGATAAAGTTCAAGCTGAAATCCGCATGGGTGAGAAGAATCCTAATATATATCCATTTGAATCTATCCTAGTTTTTAGAAAGGTTGATTTTAATAACAACCCCTTCATATTTTGAGTTTTGATGTCGTGCATACCTTCCTCGGCAACTCCAATAGCTTCATGAATTTTCCTCCCTTCCAAAAAAGGAAAATTGTTTAGAGGAAATGGATCTTGAAAGGATATTTTTTAATATAGAGTCAATAATTTTGGCTATGATCTTTTAAATAGCATTGAAAAAGGATATAGGGTGGAAGTTTAAGAATTAAAGGGGATGAGTTTCTCTAGGAATGAGGGAAATTAAGGTTCAATTAAAGCTAGGATGCATTCAACCTTCCTTTTTGGAATATTTCACCACTTTCAAAAGATTTGAACCTAAAATTTCATAAAACCTGAGGAAAAATTTGGTAGCCCATACGTCAGGCCTAGGGAGCATATGTTTCTGAAAAATATCCGAGACTCATTAAAGTTCCTCCTCTAATACCTCCTCCATAATCTCCTTTCTTTGCTCTTCATTGATCATTCTAGGGAAGATTTTTAATGTACATATCACTTCTACAATTGAAGATTTCAATGGAGCTGAAAAAATATTTTCGAAGTACTTCTTTCTTGTGGTGGTTAGGCCCTAAAAAGAAGATACTTCTCTACCTTCATCATTTTGAATACTCTTTAAGCTATTTTCAATTTATGTTCCCTTACCATAGGCCTAGAAGCATTTAGTATTATCATCCCCACTTTTCAACTAAATGGCCCTGATTTTCAATCGACATTCCTCCTACCGTGTTGTGAGGATTTTATTTTTCCTTTTACGGAGACTTGTGATGATCTCTTGGGACCCTTGAGTGCTATAACCTTCCTCAACTATTTTGAAATTTCCTAAAGTTATCATTCTATCGCCTCTAGCTCCTCATTTTCTTCCTTTTTTCCCACTCATTCGTTTATTGCTTATAAAATGTTACCTTAATTAAGCATTTAAATAAATAATGATATTTAAAAATTAAATTTAAAAAACTATATCCATGAAATATTCAAAGACATAAATTTTACTAGAAGTTACTCAATAGAGTTTAAATAAATGTTGAAATAAATTTTAAATAGAAATTGTAGTAGTTCACCACATTTCAATTTTAACAAAAAGTGATAGGAAACTGCAATATTAATTTTAAAAAAAAAACTCTCTAGGGTTATCTAAATTGATTGAGTCCCCATAGTTAAAACACCTTTGTTATTTAAAGACTATGAGTTAATTTCTCTCAACACTTATCAAACTTTGTAATTAAACCAGAAATAATTCAAATAAATTTACATGGTACAAATATTTCATAAACCTATGAGTTATCAATCTCTATGAGCCATATAGAAAAGGAAAAAGAATTTCTTAAAAAAAATAATGAATAAAATATTTCTTTCGCATAACCATTAATTAAAAAAAAACAGTCTCAATCCTATTACTTTTTCCAAAGTCATACCGTTACATTTTCTATACACATAAATACATACAAGTTTCGAACATTCACCTATAAACCGTTTAAATAAAACATGTGTTTAGAAAAAATATGCCACCAAGTAAAAAAATAAATATGAATGTGTGCATAGATATACACTACCAGTATGAATATCAGGTTTTGTAAATAAATGTTGCATTAAAAAAATTGTAAATAAATGTTGCACTAAAAAAAAATTTATGCTACATAGATCATTGCTGGTAAAGCACTTTAAAATGAAATTATAATTCTAAAAAATAAATCCATGATAGGATGAATTCCCTAAAATAAAATAAAAAATTATGGTATATTTTATTAGACTTATCGTGAGTTTTGTCAATTTATATTAATGCGTCATTAGAAAAGGGCTCGGCTTACCCTTCTTTTTTAATCGCTTTTCATCTGAAAGTTCAATTGTAATACTAGACGAGATTGATATTTCGGAAGATGTTTGAATATTTTCATAGCCTTCCTATATAAATAAGCACTCTAGTGTATTTAATCAATTTTTTATTTTTTTTATTAAAATGCCTTTTTTTTTTAATACATAACCCTTAACAAATATTAAGTAATCAATGACATTCGATTTTTTATAATTCATATATTCTTAAATTTCATTAAATGATTTAAAAAATAATAATGTTTGTATAATTAATATCAATATAATAGGTATATAATTAAATATCAATATAAATAGTACGTATAATTGAATTCTATTATTTAATTTTTCAATAATACTAATTTTTTAAATTTAATTTTCATATTAAAAATATCAAATAATTACAACTAACATATATCTATATCTATATATATATATATATATATATATATATATGTGTGTGTGTGTTTCTAATTTATTGCATAAGAAACCAAACAAAAAACAAAAGATTACAGAGTTTACATGAGCATATTTAAATTATAGATTAAAACCTTAGATTTGAAATTTCACTGTAAACTAATGTGCCACCATAGGAGAGCCCATAAGAAAGAGAAAAATATCATCATTTGAGTTCCTTAAATTATGTGATAAAAAGGTAATAAGGCTAAATAAAAACTTTGAAAATAAGAGGGCAACAGTGCTTGCGAGAAGACATAGAAACATGAGAATTAATACCATGAAAGTAGAAAGGTGAGCTTTATGAGGATAATGATGTGTTGAGGTTAGTGCATTGTTCCTCCACCTTGCATGGTTGAGGAATTGGTGAGATGGGATGAGATCCTTGCACGTCCAACATCAGGCCCCTAAGCTTGTTTAGAAGGTGTGAAGGTCATATGAGTCTACCATTTGTCCAAAAAAACATTTCCCAATGACAACTTAACGAGCAAGTAAAGGTCCATTATATTAAGGTAATGCTTGTATCTTCCCCATGAGTTTCCTTTATCAGGGACATAAGGAGAAATATTTACCATGACATCTAAGCCGAAAATATCCTACATTTCCTACCAATATTTACCATGACATATGATTCCAAAATATCCTACATCTCCTATTGAATTTCCTCTTTGATCAACCAGATTTCTTCCTGAATATCCAAAGAGGTGTGCTCATGAAAAATACAAGTTTATGAATCTGCTTGTAATCAAGCTTTGGAACCACCCAACACTCTTGAAACCCCTCCTCCTTTGAAAAAAAGGGACACTCATGCATCATGGGTTCTAGTGGTAGTGTTATGCAGAATTATGATCTACGGATAAACCAAATTCCCTACGTGTGGTGCTAGTCACTTAGAACAACAGAGGAAAGAATTACTATCACTTTCTCTAAAACAAGCGGATATACAGAATGGTAAAGGAGCCTACTTGTGATTCAATTTCTTCTCCTTCTCCTTCTGTCGTTGTTTTCGTCGCTCTCAATCCAACTCAAATAGCTAGATCGATTCCTACAAACACAAACAAAGAACAACAAACAACATGCAATATAAAAATATCTACTTATATTACTCAATCAAATCGACTAGATATGCTATCACACACACACACACACACACACACACACACACACACATATATATATATATATATATATCATTCAAGAATCCATTTCAAAAGAAATAGAGACATATATATGGGAAAATGAACAACAATCTTTATTAAAGAGTAGAAGGGGAATGTTACAACTAATGATCGATTTGTTGCCAACCAGCTCCAGCTTCATTCCAGCCTCATCACATCTAACATCATACCAAAACCATATCAGTACTTTCACTCTCTCAAATGAGAATCCAACATCATAACTATACCAAATTTCTCCCTTTCCTAGCACTAGAATCAATGCCCAATTTATAGGGAAACTGGTGGTAATTTATCAATGATGGCTTTATAATAATAGGCAAGACATATTCCCAAGTTCAAAGGTGTTAGATGGACACTTGGATTCAAATTTTGACACATATGGACTCTTCTAGAAGGCACTGGCCATTTGGAGATTCCCGGAACAATGAGAATTCTGCTCCCAGGTGTTTAACACACTCTTGAATGTCACGAAGTGCATTGAAGTGTACCCTTGAATGGAGGATTTTTCATTGCAACACAGTTATTCCCTTTATAGGCTACATTGGTGAGTCAATAAGTGATATAACATATACTTAAAACCTTGGAAATCTCACAATAGAAGCCATGAAGGAATTGTTCTTCTCTTAGGGAAAATGGCAATTGAAATATGAGGGGATGATAGACCATATTTCATTGGTCCTGGGGATGATGTCCAGTTTGACCAGGTTCTGGGGGATGATGCCCAAATTGAGCTATAATAGCTGCCCCCTGAAGCATGAAGTCAAAATAATAATAATAGTATTTTGATGAGATGCTTTACGATGTGATGAGCTGGAGCTAAAGTGGAGTGGTGACGTGCATCAAAATTACAATACATTACATCATGATATTTTAATCTTGATCATGAATTGCTGAGGGAGGCATTCCCACGCTCAGCGCATAAATTATCTGATAACATGTACATATTTCAGAAAGTCATGTATATTGGAATGTTTCCCAATACATAAATTCCTACAGATATACACCCATGTTCGGATGATGATTTGTATGTAAATTCATCATATAGATGATGTGTACAACAATCCTAAAATCACAACCTAGATGGGTGAAACTAGATCCTAGAACTTCTTATCTCATTCACTCAATCATTCGGGTACAATTCTATCCATGCAAATATATGATTTGTAATCGAACATGGTTAGACATCGTTTGATTACCAGCCAATGATGTGAGTTGTTAACAACCACGAGAGAACCACCATTGATGTTAATGGTTCTCAAGGTACTGCAATATAGTTTGCAAGGCGTGAATAGATGATTTCATGTCGAACGACAAACAAATATTTCTGTCAAAGGTCCAAAAGAAAGGAACTTGTCGATGATGTAACAAGCCTCATAATACTAGAAGATAATGTTTCTAAGTAAACTTCATGGATGATGAGATGATGTCGACAGGAACCCACTTTATCGCGAAACGGGAGTTACTGATTTCAGAGACAAAATGTGACTTGATATAGAAATGTTCATGGATGACTGTCATGAAAATGAAGGTTTATGAGTATTGCATAAGGATGAGTATTCATTGGATGACTTCTCTTGAACATATCAGTGACACTGTGATGAGTTGACACCATCGACCCAAAACCGAAGTGAAGGTATGATGAACCATAGGTATGAATAAAATATCAAGAAGATTACCCAACCCAAAATTCACAATGATAGAGTGAAAGTGTCATGTTCAAGAGCGACCTGCTACAATAAAGTGTTATGTTCTCTTTCCCAAATTTTCTATGATCATTTGTTGACCAACACCTCTTTATTTTTTAGCAAGCTTGAGGAGGATAACATATTCTTCATCTATAATTCAACCCTTCGGGTGAATCCATCACTATTTAATAATTTAACGAGTCTAGCGATAAATAAAACTCAATTCTTGCCATGATCGACAAGCCCGCCGCTATTTTATGTTTTAAATAGCCTAACGATAGTGACAACCCGGTCATTTTTCATGTTTAGAGAGTTTGAAGAAGAGGACAAAAGAAAACTCCATGAGTCATTTTTTGTAAATTTGTCACTAAGGTCCGAAAAAGTGTAAAATGATACCTGAGAGAACCTCCTAGCCATTTTCAACTAAGGTTTTCCTTTTTCGTAAATAATCTATCTCAGTCTGAAAAGGGGTTAAAGTTACACTGAGTAGATTTCGTTTAATTTACTTTTATAAGCTCGAAAAGATAAGTGCTCAGAAATCATTTCACATTATCAGAGTGTGAAAATAGCTAAAAGAAGACTCCAAGGGTTCCTTTTTTCTGTTATCGAAGCTCGAAAAAGAGATAAAAGTGTGGTTCAAGCCTTTTTCATTTTTATCAAAGCTCGAAAAATAAGGATAAAAGTATGCTTTGTGATAAAATCATTCTTGAATAAGTGTGCACGACTAATCTGCTATATCAGCTGTAAAACCTATTCAGAACAACATCAAATGGATTAAAAATAATTGTTTCATAAAAAAAATGAATAAAAACCATATTCACAACATTTAATATGATTTTTAAATAATCAAATGACTAATTAAAAGAGTTTTTACCATTCATTTTTTTATCATTTGGAAGTTATCATTTGAATTAGAGCTCTGAACTTATTTTTAGCTTGAAATTCAGCTATTGATTGGGTGCAATTGGTAAGAATTTTTTTACCATGTTTTTTTATTTTTATAAGGCTTATACATGTTTTTGTATTTTCATATTTCCCAAGACTAAAATAAAGTTTTTATGTAATGCAGATGTAGGTCAAGTTCGACCAGTGGGACAGCCAGAGCAGAGAGCAGATGAGCCAACAGAGAGGGATGTCAGGAGAGAAGTCCTTCAGGATTTACATATGGTTGAGACTCTTCCTGAGCTACAACATCACATACAGGGATTGACTCTCGGGACTCCATATTTCCAGATCAAAGAGTTACCCATGAGACTGCAACGACATACTATTGGTGTTCCTAACTGTTGGATGCAGTTATGCATAGGATAGTTATATTAGTAGCATGTTATCATGATCATCACTAGTTTACTTTTGACATTTTGCATACATTTTGAGGTCAGATGACAAGTGTGTCTTGGGTACAAATTTTGTAAAAACCTATAACTATCTATCTATTTGTTTTCAATGTTTCCTATGTTTATTGCGCAATCTTATTCAATTATGTGATGTGCATTGAAAATATGTCTTTACATGTGTTGCAAATGCCTATTTATAACATAATTCACTAAGGAATCAATTAATGTGTTCAAGTTTCTGGAAATGTGTTGATATTGAATGAAATCAAAATGTCCTTCCAAAAGTCGAACTCTTAGGAACATATGATGCAATGTTGGATTTTTGACAATATTAACACTAGTAAGTTGCAGTACCATAAGTTGTGAATCTAACCTAGTGATGATGCGATTAATACCAAATGAAATGGCATCAGAGAGAAGTTATATGAACGCACTATACTTAGCGATACTGTTTGTAGATCGACCAATAAAAATCCCTTGAAAAATCACTAACTTGTCATTCGAAGCGAAAATGGCCCACGCTACAAAGGATAGATTTTGTGTACTACAACTAGCACCATCAACATACCGAAAAAATGGTTCCAAATATTCAGACATCTACGCTGAAATGTAAAGTAGATTACTAACTTCAAGAAAACTCTAGAAAAACAAACTAAGACAGTAAAGCAAATCAACAACATATATACAATATAATACAATAGTTTACTATGCTCATGTTTAAGCATAGTAACATTTCATATACAACCCATTTTGGGGTTGTGCCAATGGAATTCCATCATAATCTACCAACTCGTAGGTGCCATTAGAAAGAACTCTTTTGACAATATAGGGGCAATGCCATAATGACTCAAATTTCCATGTACCTATTACATCAGCTTCTTGATCATAAAGAAGGACCAGGTCACCCTCTAAGAAGATGTGATATTGGACATGCTTGTCATATTGTGCCTTTATACGTCTCTTATGTGCTTCGTTGGCCAATGAGGCTTCATGACGTGTTTCATCAAGATGGATGAGGTTAAAAATACGTGCTTCTTCAGAAGAGGTGTCAGGTAACAAGTCAATTGCAAGTTTTAACGATGATATTTCACATTGGATAGGCAAGATATCTTCCAAACCATACACCAATTTAAAGGGGGTAAATTTGGTCACGTTTCTCACCGACGTTTGGTACGCCCACAAAGTCAAGTACAGGATAAAATTCCAATTTCGTTTATAAAATCCTATCATTCGTTGAAGAATTCATTTAAGAATTTTGTTAATATCCTCAACTTGTCCATTTGATTGTGGATAATAAGTAGTAGAACTATCATGCGACAGTCGTAATTTGGAAGTCAAATTATTCATCATGTGATTGCAAAAATGCTTACCATGATCTATTACTATAGCCTCTGGAACACCAAACTGTCAGATGACATGATTGAAAAAGCTTATGCAGTTGTTTCGCCTGTGTTGTTGAATGTAGGCATCGCTTTGGCCCTTTTGGTAAAGTAGTCTACTGCGACAATAATATAACCATGCCCCCCCCTGTTGTGAAACCAACTCCAAAAAGAGAAGAAAAGAGATATCAACACCTTAGCAATAAGCCACTTCAAGGGGGAAACCTCCAATATATTACATGAATGAACAATTCTTGGATGATTCAAATTACAAAACCTCCTTCCTATATCTAGGAGACCATGGGGCCACAATCTAATCCTAGTGGGGCCACAATGTAATCCTAGCTGACCTAAAAATAATAATTTAAGGGCACAATAATAACAATATGGGGGTTACCAGGGTACAATAATAACAATAAGTGGGTTACACTAACAACAATAAGGGACTATACTAGTAATATAGGGACCTAACACCCCCCTCGAAGAACGAGGGTTGCAGGCCATAAATTCAATGTCTCATTTTGAAAATGGTCCCATAGCGATAACAAGATGCATCAAAACTGGCCGTTTGAGGAAATCATGATCAAATATCTGAAATGCATGAAAAATTCGGATCACGAGGATGCAGTCGCAAAATATGGTTGGCAAAAAGTAATGGTAACAGAGTATCTTTTCTGCGATAGCGTATCTAGACAAGTGCCCACCACAAGCCCCAGCATGACAATCATTTAAAACCTTTTTAGCATTTTCATGAGTGAGGCACCTCCTTAAAATTGTTTCGACACCACGATGATAAAGTGTATCCCCGACGAGGACCTAATCCTAATAATGTGATTTTTCCAAAAGTACTTTTATCTAGATAAAGTGTATCACCAACGATCAGATAATATTTGGCTTGGTATAGAATACGTTGTTGTTTAGAGCAAGAGGTATTAGGCCAAAAATTCTGGGTTTGGAGATAGATGATAAAATCCCCATATCAAGGATTAGATGATCTGATAAAAAATAGAGACTCATCAGGAATAGATGGTTCCGATGTAGTAGTAGTTCTATCAGAGGGAACGTCGCGAAATATTTGGACATCTAGAACAACTGCAAAGGCGAGATTTTCGACATATGAGTACTTCACTTCCGTATCATTGATATTACGACTCAAATAATATATCAAATGTTCAGTAGAATCACCAATTTCTTATGCGGAATTGTGATCTTTGGAATTGCGCTAATCACTTAGAACAACAGAGGAAATAATTACTATCACTTTCTCTAAAACAAGTAGATATACATAATGGTAAAGGATCCTACTTGTGATTCAATAGCTTCTCCTTCTCCTTTTGTCGTTGTTGGCACCGCTCTCAATTCAACTCAAATCGCCAGATTAAATCCTGCAAACACAATCAGACGACAACAAACAACATGAAATATACAAATATCCACTTATCTTACTCAATCAAATCGATTAGATATGAAATATATATATATATATATATATATATATATATATTCTTGAAGAATCCATTGTACAAGAAATAGAGACATATATATGGGAAAATTAACAGTAATGTTTATTAAAGAGTAGAAGGGGAAGGTTAGAACCAATGATAGATTTGTTGCCAACGAACTCCAGCTTCATTCCAGCCTCATCACATCCAACATCATACCAACATCATATCAGTACTTTCACTCTCTCAAATGAGAATCCAACATCATAACTTTACCAAATTTGTCCCTTTCCTAGCACTAGAATGAGTGCTCAATTTATAGGGAAAGTAGTGGTAGTTTCTTAATGAGCGACTTATTAATAATAAGAAAGACATGTTACGAAGTTCAGAGGTGTTAGATGGACACTTGGATTCGAATTTTGACACATATGGACTCTTCTAGAAGACACTGGCCATGTGGATATTCTTGGAACAATGATAATTCCGCTCCCAGGTCTCCAACGCACTCTTGAATGTCGAGAAGTGCATTGCAGTGCACCGTTGAATGAAGGATTTTTCATTACAACACAATTAGTCTCTTTAGAGGTTGTGTTGTTGAGTCAATAAGTGATATAACATATACTTAAAACCTTAGAAAGCTCACAATAGAAAACATGAATGAATTGTTCTTATCTTAGGGCATATAACAACTGAAATATCAGGGGATGATAGACCCTATTTCACTTGTCCTGGGGATGATGTCCATTTTGACCAGGTCCTAGGGGACGATGCCCAAATTTACCTATAATAGGTAGTAAGACATGGTTGAGGGCTATTCATAGCTATAGAAGCTTGTGATGGAATAAATTGACCAGAAGATGATGTGAGGATGGATACACCATCAAAGGACTCATGTAAGTATCTCTCTATATAAAAATACTACTATAGGCATAGGGGAAGCTAGAGGAGGAGGACCCCATACCTGACCGACCACTTGGTAATCAAACGTAATGGTGGAAAATGATAACATGCAACATGAAGCCTTCAGACCTTTTTTAAATGTCATCATAAGTAATGATAATAATTGATTTTTTTCAACCCATTCATTAAAATAATATTTTTAAATCAACTTAGAATATATTTCAAGGACAACCAAGATCCTTGAAGAATCAAGTGTTAGGTAAAATCCACATTAGATTTTCTAGATCAATGCTTCGAGTCACAAACATAAGTTTCCATCACGATAATAAGAAAGGTTAATAAGAAAAAAAAAAAAAAATTCAAGAAAGGAGAGAATAGGCTAGCTTTAAAAAAATAAAATAAAATTGAAATGAAATGAAATAAAAAGTAATTAAAACTGAGGCAAAAAATTAAAATAAAATAATAGAAAGTATCCAAGAATGAAATCAAATAAAAATAAAAGGGATAAAAAATAAAATAAACTAATAGAAAGGAGCCTAAAGAGAAGTAATAAATATAATAAAGGAAGGAAGGAAATAGGAAAATTAATAGTGATAGAATAAAGCAAGAGAAAAGAATGATAATAATGGGAGAGAAAGTGAAGACAAATAAATGAACAAAAAAAAGGAAAGAAAACAAAATAAATAAGAGAGGAAAAAAGAGAGAAGGTGAAGGACAAGAAAAAGGGGGAGAAACAGGGGAAGAGGAGATAAAAGAGAAGAAAATAAAAGTAGGGATCTAGTTTCCACTCACTTCAATGCCCCCATCCCTATTGAGGTTCTTGGGATTCTTAATTATCTCTAGTGCTTCTATCAACTTGCGCTTAAAATAATGACCCTCCTTAGTGATGATCTTAGTGCCCTAAAGGCATAAGCGGTCTTTATTCTTGGATGAGTGTTCAAAAAGATAGTAGGAACATGCTATTTCTTTATTTATGTGAGTAGTGTGCTATTTTGGTCTTATATTAATTGACCTACCAATATCTCCATTGTATTACATTCCACATGAGAAATTAATCATGCAAACTCTTTTGAATTGCAAGAGGTCAATCTTTTATTTCATAGATCTCATTTTTGTTTGATGGTCACAAGGGGAAGGAATGATGTTATAATTCAATTTATTTTAAGGAGTTTGGTTATTTTGTAAGTGGTACTGCAAATTTATGGGAGGTTTAATGTACCTTACTCTTCCTCATTTGTCATTATCTCTACGTGCTTTGCGGATGTCTAGCCTGAGGGAGTTATGCCTCCATAGAGCGGCTTGGAACTCGACTTTTCGAAGCCATTGTGGATTGATTCCCCCTTGCAAATAGAATCTTCACTGTTAGCATGCTGGGTATGGATCGAATTTGGTGTTGTGCAAAGCCTTTCGTTGCCATGGCCTCACATGTAATGATTTCACTACATTTTATTTTTGGCATACCTTCTTAGTCGTATTAGTTTCTAATGTATGTTGGTTGGTTTTTCATGGGAAACCCATCATCTTTTCGGCTTGGCACTCATCATTCCCTCAAGTAATGAATTTTCAAGATTTACCTCTATTTTTAGGTACTTGTTTTCATTTGTTTTAGAATACCCATCCCACTATGGGATGATTTGTATTTACAGGGAGGAGCCATATGTCTCTAGTACATAGGCATTTGGGTAAAGACTGCTTTCTTTCCTCACAATGTTTCGATGGAGTGGATTTCAGTTCAAACTAGTAACCCTCTAACCTTGTTTCTCTCATAAAAGGTAAGGTTTTTTCTTTATGCCTTCTAGATTCAACGTTTACTCTCTCGTTCACCCTGCAAGTTTTGAGTTTAGATATATATGTTATCTATTATTTCAGTTATGGTTTTGGTATGCCTACCATACCCAGAATTTTTGGGTTTTTCATTATGGATCTCAATTTGTAAATGGTTTTTTTGATTACAATCCCTATTCCATAATCGGTCTCTGGTTCGATTGTTGTATCTCTGATTTTTTTGGTCGAGGTATTCAAATCCTCGGAGCCATATAAAATTTATGTATTGTCTGATGCATAACCCAGAATTTTGAATAGTTAACTAGATTTGGTACTTTGTTTATAAGTTGTGTTTGGCATTTAAATGGTTTCGTTACACCAGGTCATTCTACCGTGACTGGGTTCGAATTCTTTGTTACATGTGTATCCTAACCATACCAGATAATAATCCCCTCATTATTCTTTAGGTTTTGTGTTAAATTGTTTTGTGAATGGCCCCTCATGGCGAGCGTAAGGACTATCCCTTGTCCTTTTCAATTATCATTTTTCCATTTAGTTTTATGGGTTGTAAATCTTCAATTTGTTATTATATTCAATAACATGTTTAGTAAATTTTTGTATAATACCATTTGACTATGAATATATAGGGATTATGACCCTTCTATAAATTTAAATATGGGTACATTCGATTTATAAATCTATTTTAATTCTGTGTGGTATGTACTCTTCAACCACGAAAAGATGAGGCACACATTGCACATTTACTTGGGAATTAAAGAGGTTTGCAATTTTTGTGTAATTATATCCTAGGTTTTATAGTTTATATTTATCTTCTATTCATATTAGGAATTGAACTCGAGACATTCATGAGAACTATGGGTAGTTTACTACTTTCCCATGTGAATTCTGTGTTTATCAATTTCGTCTTTAAATTGGGGTTTTTCCTCCTTGTACTATTCATGGAATGTGTGTAAGAAATTCTGGGTTGTTTTATCCCTCCCCACTTCTTAGGAAGAATGCGTAACCTTTGTGGGTGTTCTTCCCTTAAAGTTTTTCGTGCAATATCTTAGCAAAAAATTGATTTCGCATTTGAGGTTTTCCATGTCCACTTTGTTTCCCAGTTCTATTTCTTGTTTGGTTACTGTTGTATATTTAATTCTTTTCCCTTCTACATAGAATTTCATTTTATAATCTGAATTTAATATGGGTTGTTTCCACCCAGGTTTAATCCTAGCCTCAGAACCATAATTTTGTTTAAGGAGATGAGTATGACAGCCTATCACCCTCAAGTTAGTTTCAATACATTATGTTATTGTTAAATTTCTCATTTATTATTTTCTTGTATATATGTTGAACGGCCCCCTCACTTAAAACTTTTGGTGATTTGTATGCACAGGTGGAGCAATCAATGGCGTGACAATGTGCTCAGGTAAGGCATCATTCTTTCTTTTACACAATAATACTTTTGTCAATTAGTCTATTTGATTCCCTCTATTTGTCGCATTACTGTTGTCTTGTATGTATGATTTCAGAGCTTTTTGTTGGTCTGCATGACACTATAGTTTCCCTCACTTCCCACGCTTAGAAACTATATTCTTTCTCAAGTTGGTAGCATGTTGTTCCGTCGTGGCTCTCCTTCTAGCACATAACTTAGACATGTACTATTGTAGTGTAGATATCATCGCCATACTTGTCATTTGATAGTTAATGAGTTGATGTAATCTTTCTTCTTTTTAATTTAGTCATATACATATGATTTTGTAATACTCGTGATGTTCAAGGATTATTGTACTATATATATTATATATATTTATGATTGGAATTCTGGATCTATTTTTCCTCATCATATCCATGATGGATATATATGTAACTATATCAGACTTTTAGATATTATAATGAATTCATCAAATTTTGAATCCATTCATATGTTATGTGCTTCCAAAATTCTTTTGTTTAATAAATGTTTTCTTGGTTAGTTTTATAGCAACTTTTATATGTATCTATAATTTATACATAATTGTATTTCTATATTATTTTACAATCTACCATGTATTCTTTCCATTTTATGTTGTCTAAGTGGCTAAAATTTACAATTTCTATATTATTGATCTTACTTCTGCACATATAAGTACACAATATTTACTATCTAATCATACCCCTTTGGGGTTTATAAGTAAATATACTGTATTTGTATCCACCTACAGAACCTTAGTTTTTGTACAGAACATAGTATTGATATTGAGTTTAACATAGTGTTGGCACTGTACAATAGTCAATATTGGCACTATACAATACACATATTTGACATTGTAAAATACCCAGAATTTATATTGTACCATACACATTGCTAACACTGTATATACTATTACCCAAGCCTATATTACCATGATTCCAACATGGTTTAACATAACATTAATCCCTTAATTACAAGGTAGAATTTTGTCTATTTACTTAGACACACTCTTATTCTATCCCTTACTAAAAAATAATAAATTAAATATAAAATTTCGACATGCGGCATACCAATTTGTAAAGATGAATTTTCCTCACAACCACGAGCTTCTCCTCAGAGCTCTCCCTCGAGCAGAGAGAAATATTCCCAAGTGTTAACAATCTCTTGTCAGACTAGTGATGGCACTTTTAAGCCCACTTTCCCCAACAAGTTTCCATAATGGCATCCCATTATTATGGGTTGTTGTTTCCTATAGCCTAGGCTTTACTTTTGTTTTTTCCACAAAAATTTAATTTAAAACTTGCTTTTCCTTAGTGTAGTTTTTCTTACCTGTTCCTAGTAACTTTTGTCTTTACTGGGGATTTTCTTAGATTTTTTTCTCTCATCTATTTTGATATTTTTATTTTTTTCCAAAGGATTTTTTGGGAGAATTTTGGGAAAGTATGAAATTCTATCCTATCCTCATGGATAAGAATTTCCAGATCCGAATTACTCTGTATTTACAAAGTTGACATAATTTTC
The DNA here is from genome assembly GCA_034641835.2 of Pinus albicaulis. NCBI lineage: Eukaryota > Viridiplantae > Streptophyta > Pinopsida > Pinales > Pinaceae > Pinus > Pinus albicaulis. The sequence continues at coordinate 421,113,025 of CM076579.1, read as the reverse complement.
ATAAATAATTATTAATTAAAATGTTTCTTCCAACAACATAATTGTTCCATAGGTCCACCTAGACATTGGTCTTATTTACATAAACATAAAAGTTGTAAATCGGGTGTATTATATTGTCCCCCCCAAAAACAAAAACATTGTCCTCGGTGTTAGTAGATAACTCTTGTTATTCTTTGAATAGCATTGGAAACACTTGTTTCATTCTTTCTTCCCACTCCCATGTAGCTTATCTAGGTGTAAACTGCTTCCACTACACTTTCACCTAGCTACTATTCTATTCCAAAGCATGGTTTCTTCCCGTCCCACTATACAAAGTGGTTCTGGAAGACAGTCCCCTTCTATTTCCACCTGTATCAAAGTCAAGTCAACCATGTGAGAAGGATCATGAACATATTTTTTCAATAATGACACATGAAAAACCTTATGAAATCTAACATGACTAGGTAGAGCCAATTTATAAGCTAAGGGCCTACTCATTCCAAAAACTCAAAGGGACTTCAGTATCATGGTCATAGCTTAGCACAACTGTTGGTGTAATGGGTACTCTTGCGAGGTTTTATCCTCAATTACACATGATCCCAAACCTTAAATTCTTTTTGTATTATTTTCTTATCTGCATAACACTTCTGGTGATCTTGAGATGCTTTGATGTTCTGTTGAATTTTCCTTACTTTCTCTAAAATTTCATGTAATGCCTTAGGTACAAGTACTAGTTTATCCTTTGGTTGACTCCAGCTAAGTGGAGTATGGCATTTCCTTCCATACAAAGCCTCGAACAGACTCAAATTAATAGATTTTTGATAGTTGTTGTTGTTATAAAATTCTTCCAAACACAGAAAATCATCCCACTTGGTGGGTGTGTCCATTACATACTTGAGAAGCATGTCCTCTAATATTTTATTTTTTCTTTTTGTCTTCCCGTTTGTCTGGGGATGATAATTTTTGTTGAAGTTCAAATTTGTTGCCATTCCCCCAAACAGTGTCTTCCAGAATGTGCATGTGAACTTTTCATCCCTCTCAGAGATGATCATATTTGGCATTCCGTGCAGTTTAAAAATTTCCTTCATCAACACATTGGCTACTTGTGCTACCCAAAAATTTGATTGCACTCAGATAAAATGTGCAGCTGTGGTTAGTGTGTCTACCACTACCATAATAGATTCATTCTGGTACATAGTGTGGGGTAGTCCTGCGATGAAATCCATGGACATCAATTCCCACTTCCATTCTGGAATCGGAAGGGGGTTCAGCAACCCAACGGGATGTTGATGCTCTACTTTTACCTATTGGCACTCCAAACATCTTTCTGAGTAATCAGTTGTTTCTTTCTTCATTCTAGGCCAAAACAAAATTCTCTGTAATGTTTTCACCATATTTTGGTAACTTGGATGACCTGAATAAGGTATCTTATGGTACTCATACAAAATCAACTGCTTTAGGGTAAGTATGTTAGGAATACGCAACCTCTATGTATATATTATTAATCCTTTCAGATTCAGGGTATATGCTAGGATTTCATATTGCTGTAACTTTTTCTATAATTCCAAATACCAGGAATCTTGCGACAGAACTTCTTGGATCTGTTATTCAACATTGAATTTTACACTGCTAGCTTTGTAAGACAAAATTTGATGAGAGTGTCTACTTAAGGCATCAACAATTCAATTTTCCTTTCCTTTAATGTGTTTGATCTCCATATAAAATTTTCTAAGGAAAAATAACCATCTCACTTGCCTTGCATTCAAGTCTCGTTGAATAAAGAAATATTTCAGAGTGATACGGTATGTCATGAACACAAATTTCTTTCCCAATAGATAATGTTGCCACATTTTTTATGCATGTATGACAAAAGATAATTATAAGTCATAAACTGCATAATTTTGCTCATGTTTATTCATTTTTCTAGACTCATAGGCTATCACTACATTGTCTTGTAGCAATACTCCTCACAGTCCCTCTATGCAAGCATCTGTGCACACAACAAAGTCCTTTGTTAGATCAATAATTTTTAAGATGGGAGCCGTAGTTATTTTTTGTTTTAGCTTCTCAAAGCTTTCTTGGCACTTGGTTGTCCACTCAAACTTCACACCTTTCTTCTGCAAAGAGGTAATAGGATAACCCAATGCAGAAAATCTCTCCATAAATCTGCAATAATATCCAACAATATCCATGAATGAATGTATTGCTGGTACATCTATGGGTACATGCCAATTTAAAATTTCTTGTACCTTTTCTGGATCTACCACCAACCCTTATTTGGAAATTACATGTCCTAGAATTGAATCTTCGATTTTTAAAACTCATAGTTACTGAGTTTTTCATACAGTTGTTTCCCTCTTAGTGTTTGCAACACTATTTGAAGATGTTCTTGGTGTTCCTCTTTGTTCTTAGAATACACCAGAATATCATCTATGAAGACTAGCACAAAGCTATCCAGATGTTTCTGTAGAACATTTTTCATGAGAAACATAAAGGTAGCAGGGGAGTTTGTTAGTCTGAAAGGTAGGACTACGAACTCGTAATGTCCATACTAAGTTCGAAACTTTTTTTTATGGATGTTTTAATATTTTATGAAAAGCTGGTGATAACCAGTTCTCAAATAATTTTTTGAAAATATGGTTTCCCCGTTACTTGATCAAACAAGTCATCTAATCGTGGTAAGGGGTACTTATTTTTTATGGTTAACTTGTTTAATTTTCTGTCATCTATACACATCATGAGGGTGCCATATTTTTTCTTGACAAATAATATTGACGCTCCCCATGGTGACACACTTGGTCTCTTGTTTATCAATTCCTGTAACTGGATTTTTAGTTCTAACAGTTCAGGTGTGCTCATTGTATATGGAGCTTGGGAAACTAGGGTGACTCCCGGTACCAGATCAATAGAGAAATCAATATCTCTCCAAAGGGGAAGCTTGGGAATTTCTTCAGGAAATACATCCTGGAAGTACCTAATCACTTGTAAATTTTCTACAAGTTCATTTTCTTCTTGCTGTCCCAAATCTTCAATTTGTATAGCATACACTGGAAAACCATTCCTTCTTGTTTACTTCAACTTTAATGTGGAAATTTTTCTAAAAGACTCATGTTTTGGTTTCCCTCTCACTGCAATTGATTTTCCTAGTGAATTTGTACAGTTTACTTTTTTCTCCAAAAACTTTACTACTGCTTTCAGTTGTTCCAACCAATATGTACAACCCAGTAAGTCATAATATCCTAAGGGGATAATATTTTGATTTAGATTGGTAAGGCACCCATTCAGATTTACATGGTACTTGTGCAATTTATGGGTTACATTCCATTTGGTTCCGGTAGCTAACTACACCAACCAAGAGTGCTGAAATTTTTGTATCTACAATTTACATTTTCCACTATGTGTGGACTTATATAGCTTAAAATAGCTCCAGGATAATTTAAAACATATACAAGTTGGTTGGAAATTATACCTTCAATTTCAATCATGGTTGATTGATGTTCAACATGTCGGTCTTCTAATGCGGCGTTGATTCAGGGAATGATTCTACCATTTGGAAACATCATTCACTATGGTTTCCTCGTGAATTGCTTGAATGTTTTGAATAACACGGGTGTTGTGTGGGCAGTCTCGCAACATATGAGGTTGTCCATACCCCCAACACTTCAAATTTTCCTTGGTTTTTACCACTGCATATCGTTTTTTGTTACCTTCCATTGGTTTGGAAACTGTCTGTGAATGGGCTTGATGATTTTCGCCACCTTTATTCAATCTTTTCCATTGGTGGTTTCTGCCAAAAATTTTCCGATGGGATGATTTGGGTCTTTTTGAGCTTGCTTCATCCTTCCCTTTCTCCTTATTCTGCCAATTTTTCAAGTGATCATTCCAACCTTTAAATTGATGATAGCACAGTTAGGCTTTCTAACAACTTCATCCATAGTCTTCAGATTGTAAAATCAATTATTTCTTTGTATAGTGTGCATAAACAATTTAAAAATCTTTGTACCTTCACTTTTTCTTCTCTTATGTATTGTGCATAGCGAAGTAAATTTGTGAACTTCGTCACAAATTCATCAATGGTGAGCTGCCCCAACCTTAGCCCATGGAATTCCTTTTCTCTATCATCATAATACCTCTCAGTGAGGTATCGAGATTTAAATTTCTCCCAAAATTATTCCCATGAGACATTCTTTTCATCCAGCAAGTGTATGATTTTTGTCTCTTCCCACCAAAGTGTGGCTTTACCTTGTAATTAGTAAAATTCTAGCCTTGCTTTTAGATTACTTATGTACTCATATACCTGAAATTATTTGACCATATTCAGAAGCCATGTTTCCACATCCTCCTCCTTCTCTTCGTCAAAGGTTGGAGGCTTTATCTTGTAGAATTCCCCTTGCAATGCCTCCCTCCTTTTGGACTTAGATTCTAATTTCTAAGACTCCTCCCAACTCTCAGACTTCTTTGAGCTAGTTTTTGTTTCTTTTCTTTTCATTTTTTCAGGTTCTCTTTCTTGATGACTAGATTTAGAGGTTAATTCTCTTATCAACCTCTCTTGTTCATTGCTAGCTTGCAGTAAACGTTCATTGCTAGTCTTTAGCTGAACCATTTCCTGCTGTTAGTTTTTGATAATTTCCAGCATCTGGGGTTCGGAATCTGGTGGGCCATCCTCCTCCCCCAGTTCTACATACAACTCTTCTCTGTCAGACATGACAACAACTGTAATTTTGTCTACACCTTATATCTGATGCATATGAAACCATTAGCATTCATAAACATAATATGAAATTGATCATTTTTTGTAAAATATTTTTTTAACCATAAATTAAAATTTCCAGACAGTAAAATTTCCAGTGTTGGGGTCCATAAGCCCAGTGTTTTAACATCGGCTCTGATACCACTTGTCATGTCCACAATATATTTTTTTTCATGTACTTTTACGGTTTACTGAGTGTCATCCCCCCTTTAAATTACATGTGTTATGATTCTCTAACCATTACCGCTTCCAACTCTTATTTGTGTTATCATGTGTTATTGAAAGAGTCCTAATCATTTAACTCCTTAGTTGCATATTCCATAGGTTAATATTACTAACCTATTTATGCATACATTACTCTATACATTATCTTATCATATCCTTACATACCCTTATCTATATTTATATACATTGACTCTTTTTTATTTTTTTAACCTATACTCTAACCTAAATTTAATAATTTCATTAACTATGGTCCCAGTGTATTAACTGTTATATACCGCTCTTCCTATATTAAACATAGATAGGGTCTATGAAGGCTTTAACACCCACTTTAAATATATGCATGGTTCTTCTATGGTTGGAAACAAATATTTTAATCGTTATCATATAAATTTCCATTTCAAATTTAATATGTTGACCCTACCTGATGAGTTGTCCCACTCAACAGTCTCCAAGTGGCAGAGATCACGTGGCCTTCACCGTTTTTGATGCCACAGATGGACGGTGGATATCATAGGGTTTGGATCCACAAATCAGATTGGTTGTGAAAACCCTAAGGGTTTAACCTACCATACTCTTCTTCATTTTGTAATTTTCTGGCCTAAGGGAGCTATGCCTCTATAACTCAACCTGCAACTCAACTTTTTAGAGACACTCTGGCTCAATTCCTCCTTGCAAATCAAATCTCCACTGTTAGCATGCTAGATATGGATTGAATTTGGTGTTGTGCAAAGCCTTTCATTGCCATGGCCTCAGAGGTAATGATTTCACTGTGTTTTATTTCTGGCATACCTTCTTAGTCACATTGGTATTAGTTGTATCAGTTTCAAATGTCTGTTGGTTGGTTTTTCAGGAAAAACCATCGCATAACCTCATGTAACATTTGTTCAATATTTACCTCTATTTTTAGGTTTTTTTTTTCATTTTTTTTTATAAAACCCATCTGACTATGGGATGATTTGTATTTGCAGGGAGGATCCCTCTATCTCGAGTGCGTAGGAATTTGGGTAAAGACCACTTTCTTTCCTCACAATGTTTCGATGACATGCATTTGAGTTCAAACTCGCAGCCCTCTGATCCTATTCTTGTCATACGAGGTAAGGGTTTTTCTTTAAGCCTTCTAGGTTCAAATTTTACTCTCTCATTCACCCTGCAATTTTTTAGTTTAGATATATATATTATCTATTATTTCAGTTATGGTTTTTTTATGCCTACCATACCCATAATTTCTATTTTTTTCATTATGCATCTAGATTTTTAAATGGTTTGTTTGATTACAAGCCCCATTCCATAATCGGTCTCTCGTTCGATTGTTGTATCTCTAATTTTGTTGGTCGAGTTATTAAAATCCTCCGAGCCATATAAAATTTATGAATTTTCTGATGCATAACCCATAATTTCGAATAGTTAATTATATTTGGGGATTTTTTTATAATTTGTGATTGGAATTTAACTAGTTTCGTTACACTAAGTCATTATGTTGTGACTAGGTTCAAATTATTTGTTATATGTGTATGCTGATTATACCAGATAATAATCCCCTAATTATTCTTTAGGTTCTATGTTAAATAATTATTTTGTGAATGGCCCCTCTTGGCTAGCGTAAGAAATATCCTATGTCCTATTCAGATATGGTTTTTCCATTTAGTTTTCTGGGTTATAAGTATTCAATATGTTATTATATTCAATAGCATGTTTAGTACATTTTTTTATAGTCCCATTTGACTATGAATATATAGGTATTAAAACCCTGTTTTCGATTTAAATTTGGGTACATTTGATTTATATATCTATTTTAATTCTACCTGGTATGTACTCTTCACCCACAGAAAGTTAAGGCACACATTGCACATCTACTTGTGAATTAAAGATGATATAAATTTCTATGTAATTAAATCCTAGGTTTTATATTTTATATTTATGGTATGTTCATATTAGGAATTAAACTCAAGACATTCATCAGAACTATGGGTATTTTACTGCTCGCCCATGTGAATTTTGGGTTTATCATTTCGTATTTCAATTGGTGTTTTGCCTCCTTGTATTGTTCATGGCATGTGAGTAAGAAATTATTGGTTGTTATTTCCCTCCCCACAACTTAGGAAGAATGTGTAACCTTTGTGGGTGTTCTACCCTTTAAGGTTTTCGCGCAGTCTCTTAAGGCAGAATTGATTTCTCATTTGAGGTTTGTCACGACCCCTTCGTTTTCTAGTTCTATTTATCGTTTGGTTATTGTTGTATATTTAATTTTTTCCCCTTCTACCTCACTTTTCATTTTATAATATAAATTTGAAATGGGTTTTTGCCACCCAGGTTTAGTTCTAGGCTCAGACACATAATTTTGTTGAAGGAGAAGAGGATGAAAACCTATTACCCTCACGTTAGTTTCAATATATTATGTTATTATTAAATTTCTCATTTATTATTTTCTTTTATATATGCTAAAGGATCCCCTCACTTCCAACATTCTATGATTTGTATGCAAAAGTGGATCAATAAATCGCATGACATCGTGCTTGGGTAACTCATCATTCCGTATTTTACGTAGTAATACTTTTTTTCTATTAGTCTATTTAATACTTTCTAATTTGCACATTCCCATTCTCTTGTAGGTATGTTTTCTGATCTTTTTCTTGGTCTACTCGACACTACAGTTCTCCTTATTTCCCACGCTTACCAACTATATTCTTGCTCATGTTGGTAGCATGTTGTTTCGCCATAGCTCTCCTTCTCGCACATAGCTTAGACATGTGCTATTGTAGTTTAGATATCAATGTCATACTTGGCGTTTGATAGTTAATGAGTTCATGTAATATTTCTTCTTTTTAATTTAGTCATATACATATGAATATGTAATCCTCAAGGATGTTCAAGGATTATTGTAATAGACAGATTATATATATATATATATATATATATATATATATATATATATATATATATATATATATATATATATATATATATATATATATATATATATATATATATATATATATATATATCTATATATATATATATATATATATATATATATATATATATATATATATATAAAATTCAATAAGTGGGATTCCGGATTGATACAAATCTATCACTGATGGATATATATGTACCTATATCAAGAAATTTTCACATATTGCAGCAAATTCACTTCGATGTTGAATCCATTCACATGTTATTGTTATATTAGCACAGGGAATTCTTTTGTTTAATAATGGTTTACTTGGTTAGCTTCCTAGCAATTGTTATATGTATCTATAATTTATACATAAATGTATTTGTAGTTTCTTATACTGTGTATTATTTCCATTTTATTTTGTTTGAGTAGCTAGAATTTCCAAGTTCTATGTTATTTATCTTACTTCTGCACATATAGGTACACAATATTTACTATAAAATCATAACCCTTTGGGGTTTATAAGTAAACATATTGTATTTGTATCGACCTACAAGATCTTAGTTTATGTACATAACATAGTATTGATACTAAGTTTAACACGGTGTTGGCACTATACAATACACATATTTTACACTGTAAAATACACATAATTTATATTGTACCATAGACATTACTAACATTGTATATAATATAACCCAAGCCTATAAAACTATCCTGTAGCATGATTCCAAAATGTTTTAGCATGACATTAATCCCTTAATTACAAGGTAGAATTTTGTTTATTAACTTAGACAAGATGATTTTCCAGCCCTTACTAAAACATAAGAAATTAAATATAAAATTTCGACATGCAGCATGCCAATTTGTAAATATGAATTTTACTCCCAACCACGAGCTTCTCCTCAGAGATCTACCCTAAGAAGAGATGAATATTCCCAAGTGTTCACAACCTCTTGTCACACTAGTTATGGCACTTTTAAGCCCACGTTCCCCAAAAAGTTTCCATAACGACGACCCGTTATTATGGGATACTGTTTCCCATAGCCTAGGCTTTACTTTTTTTTTTCCACAAAATTTTACCTTAGAACTCGCTTTTCCTCAATGCAGTTTTCATAACCTCTTCCCATTATCTTTCCTCTTTATTGGGGATTTTCTTAGATATTTTTCTCCCATCTAATTTAATATTTTTATTTTTCTCCAAAGGATTTTTTCGGAGAATTTTGGGAAAGTATGAAATTCTATCCTATCCTCATGGATAAGAATTTCCAGATCTCAATTACTTTGTCTTTACAAAATTGACATAATTTTCATAAATAATTATTAATTAAAATGTTTCTACCAACAACATAATTGTTCCATATGTCCACCTAAACCTTGATCTTATTTACATAAACATAAAAGTTGTAAATCACAGGTATTACATCCAGAAACATGTATAGTTCATATTTTCCACGGGGCCATTTCTGTTCGTGTCATCAACATACCTCTTAGATTGCTTTGGATTAAAGGGATAGGAGTTGATGGGTTTCTTTTGAAATGTTTCCATAAAAATATTGGCAATAATGTTTGATAAAAGAGAACCCATTTCTACCCTAGTGTTTTTTTCAAATAACTCACCTTGGAAACTAAAAAAATGTAGATCTAAGGTATATATTAGTAGCTCTACTATTTTTAAGATAACGAAACCTTTGTAAACTTATATTTATTCATTAAAATGAATTATAGTAAATAATTAACCACACCAAAGCTAACCATGAGATCATTAGGGTCACATATGTCATCCATAATCATCAACAAAGTGATTTGAGTACATAATAAAAAATATATGTTGCCAACAAGAGGGATGAGGATACCAGGTACATATTAATCTAACATATATTTGGGAGAGGTAATGGTATTCATAATGGGCCTCAAGGGAATTCCTTCTTTGTGTATTTTTGGAAGACCATAAATCCTCAGGGAAATCTCACTGTATGTGGTTGAGTTTTTAGGTATTTGATTCTTTGATTTCTTCTTTCACCTCATTAATAATTCTATATATGGGATTATTTTGTAGCCTTTTATAACTACCAGATGATCTCTCATCTTCAATTTGTGATCATTTTTTCATAACTATTGTGGCTTCACCTTTATCAGTTTTCAAGATAACACATATGATTATTCCTTAAGTTCTTAAGAGGCATCAAATGTTGTGACTTAGATTGGCATGGGGATTTTTTTTATTTTAATGAGTGCACAATCCTATTGAATACATTCTTTATCATCGTCATTCAATCCTTGAATACTATCTTCCAAACTATAGATAATGCTCTCAAATAATAACAACCTTTTCTCTAGCTTCGTTATTTTTAGACTGTTTTTTAATAGAGTTAGTATCTCTGGAGGTGGGAGTAGCACCACTATTAATATTAAGCAAGGTATTATTGATAACATTGTTAGTCATATCTTTATTTTCCGAAACACTATTAATATGCATACTAACAGTCATCTCTATGGAGTGTTGATGAATATTTTGTTTACTACAGCCTAATTCAATTGACATATTAGGTGTGGAGGCCATATATCATTGTTCTTCATAGAACGGTCTTATATCGAGCTACATGCAAGGAGTGCCTTTGCCATCAAAAAATACAGTCTTATATCGAGCTACATCGAAGGAGTGCCTTTTCGATAAAAAAGTATTGTCTTTGTTATTCTCCTTGGTCATAGTTGTCTCGTTAATATAGTTAGAAGTTGCACCATTTTAACCATCATAACACAATTATCGTTATTAACCATAAATTTTTTATCTTCATCATTATCAATGGTCATATTTTTTTCTTTGTTGGTAATAATGTTGGTTGCATCATCAACATACGAGGTGGTATAAATCCATTTAACCATAGTAATTTTTATCACTGGGCTGAAACAAGTTGGGTTGTGTCAACCATCAACCTAGCACAACAATTTCAAACCAACTTTAACCAGAAATTATCACTTCCAATCTGAGAGGGCTCTCTCAAATTACTTATAAATTCTTTGTATAAAACTCAAAATATCATATGTATAACTCTTGACTTTTCATGTGATTATGCATTAAAAGAGTATGATGACAACCACCATTGAACATGGAGTCAGTTAAGGAAAATCAATTACAAACATCACTGCTTTCATGGAAGCTGAGGAAAATTTGGCTTTAAAATCGTGTGAAATAATATTTTACAGTAAAACAAAATAAATGAAGGGAGTTGGATCATTTGACATGAATTCCAAGTAATCAAATTGCTATGAAATTGATAACTACATAAAAAACATGGACATAAACATATAAGACAAATATAATCTCAAGTGAAAAAGAAAATATACTACAAATATATATTAACTAAAGAAAAATATTACAAGGGTGGTTCTCTCATAACATTAGTCTCCCTTCATAATAAAAATTTCCACATATATAGAGTGGAGCCTCCATTAAAATCATCTTCCACCTGGGCTAGACTTCGATGTTTTAGCTAAGAGACCTAATTATAGTTGAATTAAAAAACATGGAGCCTTTATAGGGATATTTCGATTTCAACAAAATTTGATTACAAAAAGGATTCTATAATCATTTAAGAACTCAGCAAATTCTACTAATGACCCTCATCGAATATAAATAACTACTAATGTTTTGGATGGTAGGAGTGTTGAGTTGGCTGCCACATTGAGGTTGACCTATTTATGTCATGTTGAGTTGTATCCCCAAGGCTAATTTCAAAATTTCTGCAACAAATCTAGCTAGTAAAAATTCTGCAAAATAGGCCTCAAAGATAAGTACATATTTTCCAAACCTTGATAGTTGTGTAAAAACTAAGAGAGGATTTTGTATATGAGCTCGTGCTGAATAAAAAAATCCCTAACATTTCTCAAATTAATTTCCATTTCGTCAGAAAGTGATCTTGAAGTTGACTACTAAAATAGTCATTTCCAGAACTTTCATAGCAAATACTCTGTTTTTATAACTGAATTTGCTACCAGTTTCTAGAAAACTGTCTAAACGATAATAATGATCAAAATAGACACACACACATGAATATTTTGATTCTAAATTTTATGATTGACCTCATTTAAACTCAAATTCACCCTACATAGTGACAAGATGACCAAATGACCCTTTGTACATCTGATTATTTTGAAGAAAAACTCAAAACCCTAACTTACTTAACCAAGTTCACTCAAAACCTATTTCTAAGTGTTATCATGGATAATAGTGGCTCCATTGGGATGTTGCACCCTTGTGGTGAATCAAAGAACCAACAGACCAGGTGCCCTATTCATTAGGTTGTTCCCAACCTCTTGTCATATTCTTTAGAGTGCATTTAAACCTTCACATTCTCTTGAAGAAAAAGTGTTGTACAAACTGAAACATGGAACTACAATATTCAAACTAAATGCTGAAAGAGATGCTTGCCCAACAAGTTCATTTATGTACATATCAATCCTACTCTAACATCTGAAATCCAAATGTTTGATTCAAGCAATATGAAACTCCCAGTATAACCAATCGAGGAGCTAATCCAACACCTGGGCTTCTTGAACATGCTTGAAAAAAATTAGAAGTCAATCATCTATTGGCAACGTGGAATGAAAATTGAATCCATGCTCCATAAAAGACACAAAAATTTTCTTGAGTAATGACTGCAATAGACTTACCATTGGATCTTGGAAACCATGAGAAATCTCCTTTTTTGATGAAAGCACCAAATCATCAAAAAAATCCTTGAAAACACTATAAACTATCATTTCTTGATGATACAAAGCATAATATTCATTCATAAGTATAGGTTGTCCATGTTTTATGCCTTCAACATCATTCTTAAGACATGACTCTGATTGTTCATGAAAATATCAAATGGGAGCAACCATATGATGTGCTACATTGATGTTTAAAAATGACTTATCATACATTACAATGAGAACTTCATGTATATCATCATGCAGAAACATAAATTTTTAATCATTTAAATCTACAACAAAACATTTTGGGACAAGAACTTATGGATCAAAATTTTTCTCAACCTTCAAGCCTAATCAAGGAATCAACCTCCTCTTGCTGATGAAAATTAGAATGATTCACATAAGATTCTCCTTTCTCCTCTCCATTTTCATGTTGCTTAGCATTCAACTCTTCGTTTTCAATATGATCACAAAGTTTTTCCTATGCTCAGGGATTATCATTAATTTCATGGGTATAATCTTATTGAAAAAAAGATTTAAAAAATGAACAAAGTGAAGATCTCTGTAACTGACCATCTTTATTTTCCTTTTTATCACCTTGAATATTGGCAAGGTTATTGCAAATTTTCACAAATTTCATGGGATATAACTTGGCTATCAAGGTGTTGATCTGTTTCATCTTCAAGCAAAGAAGACACATATGCTTGTTGAAAACCTTTTTTATTATCATGATAACTATCCGAAGAAGAGAATTCATAAATTCCCTCTAACATATCCTCATCTAAGCACTCTCCATTATCACCAAGTCTCTTAAGATATGGAATAAAAGCCTCACCAAATCACAACAATACCTTATACAAAGGATAACAAGAATGGGGTTTCTCATAATGTTAGAAGAATGCTCTATGGAAATATTTAAGAGAGAAAAATCTTCCCAGCTGCAACGCTTAATACCATGTCCTAACTTTGTCCTCTAGGGTGGCCATAAACATTTTCATGAGAAAATACTTAGGAAACTCAACTCAAAATTTATGTACATGCACATGGAATCTAACCAAGTTAAAATCAACATTATCTTTCTTTTCATCTTTATAAATAGGAAGACAAGTTAACAAAACAACCATAGGAATAGGATTTTGAAAACCAGGGATGTGAGATTGATTCATAGGGGCATACCTGGCATTATTTATTGCAATTGAACTCATCTTATTCAAGTGATTGTTCTATGAAGAGTGGAGTCACCGAGAAAACTCTAAAATTTTGATTCTTCGATAATTGAGTCACTAAGTGTAAGATATACAACCTATTGATGTCCAACTATTCTTCACCATCAACAATCAAATTTGGTCATTGAATTTTTTTCTTTGAGGAAGGTAAATTTTTCAATCCTAGCAGATGCACCAAAATGTTATCACTGGGATGGAACAAGTTAGGTTGTGTCAACCATCTACCCAGCATAACTATTTCAAACCAACTTTAACTAAAAGTTAGCCCTTGCAGTCTGAGAGGGATTTCTCAAATTACTTATAAATTCTTTGTATAAAACTCAAAATACCAGATAGCTAACTATGGAATTTTCATGGGATTATGAAGTTGAAAGAGTATGATGACAACCACCATTGATCATGGAGTCAGTCAAGGGAAATCAATTACAAACATCATTGATTTTATGGAAGCTGAGGCAAATTTGGCTTTAAAATGGTGTGAAATAAAATTTTACGATAAAACATAGAAAATGAAGGAAGTTGGAGCATTTGACATGAATTCCAGGTAATCAAATTTCTATAAAACTGATAGCTACATACAAAAACTGGAGATAAACATATAAGCCAAACATAATCTCAGGTGAAAAAGATAGTCTGCTGCAAATATATATAAACTGAAGAAAAATATTACAAGATTAGTTCTCTCATAACATCCATTTCCCTTCAAATGAAAAAGTTCCACATATTTAGAGTGAGGACTCAATTACAATCATGTGCCACATGGGCTAGACTTTGATGTTTTATCTAAGAGACCTAATTCTTGTTGAATTTCAAAACATGGAGCCTTTATAGGGATATTTCTGTTTCAACAAAATTTGAATACAAAAAGGAGTCTATTATCATTTAAGAGCTCGAAAAATTCTACTTATGGCCCATATCGACTATAACTAATTATTGATGTGTTGGATGGTACGATTGTTGAGCTAGTTGCTACGTGGAGGTTGACCTATTGACATGCTGAGGTGTCTCCCCAAGTCGAATGTCAAAATTTCTGTAACAAATCTGGCTAGTAAAAATTCTGCAAAATAGGCCTCAAAGATAAGTGGGCATTTTCCAAGTCCCGATAGTTGTGTAAAAACAGATAGAGGCTTTTGTAGAAGAGCTTGTGATGAACAAAAAAATCCTTTATATCTCCAATATAACTTTCGATTTGGGCAGAAAGTAAGCTTCAAGTTGACTACTAAAAAAGTCATTTCGAGAACTTTCATAGCAAATACTTTGGTTTTATAACTAAATTTTCTACCAATATCTGTAAAAATGTCTAAACAATAATCATGATCAAATGGGTCACACACGCATGAAGATTTTCATTCTAACTTTTATTATGGACTTCATTTAAACTCAAATTGACACTACATAGTGACAAGATGACCAAATGACCTTGTGTACATGTGATTATTTTGAAGAAAAACTCAAAACCCTAGCTAACTTAACTAAATTGACTCAAAAACTATTCTAAGTGTTATCATGGATAATATTATTATTCATATTGTTGCTCGAGCAAGAAGTATTGTTATTATATGCACAATAATAAATTTTTTTCTCTTGTTCAATAATTTTATGAGAATGACTTTTTTTTCAGAAATTAATCCTTCCTTTTCAGCTTTCCATCTTTGAGATCAGCTAGGGCATCAATCATGATCCATTTACTTAATGCATAAATCAAAATTTCAACTTTATATTATGATACAATGATACAATGTTACCTCTATAGAATCCATATGTGTGTGTGTATATATATATATGGAAACAAATATTTATAAAAGTGAATGAAATAAAAAATAAATTAAATAAATAATAAGAAAAATTCTCTAGTCCAATATGAGAGACATGTTGTAATGTCATATCTATTTTTTAAATTACATAAAACTAAAAATAAAATAAAATTATAATATTATTAATTAAATACATAAAATATTATTATAATATAATTTATACCCTAGGTTAATGTTAAATCACTATAAGTTTTGTTTAAAAGGCAATACATGATAATATATTACTAATATACTATTTTAAAATTTTGACTTGTAGTTAAGTTGATTTAATATAGATCTAACATTTTTGAATATGATTTATAGTTAAGATAATTAAAGATTATTTGTATCTATATTTATATTTATATTTACAACTTAAGATAATATAATATAGATAATATCTTTTAATATGGTTTATATTTAATTTAAAAGACCATCAATTAAGTTTAGAGTATTAAAGGTTGGACAATTTATTTATTCTATTTTTATTTTATTTTAATTTTATGGTTCATTTTACCAAATATATATACTACCTACATCTATCGAAAACTCACCCCTATCTATGATCCATGTATATGTGGTTTGGAAGGAGCTAGCATGTCAATATTAGTGGAACTATAATGCTGGTGGGGAAGATAATAGTGACTCCTCCCTACCACCTCACCTACACCCATTTGACTAAATAGTATATTTATTAACATAATAATTAATAATTGATAACTAACTTAATGTTAATATCAAAACATTTAATATCAAAAATGTTTATTATAATATATAATCCATGCCTATAAATTGAGGTCGAAGCACTATAACTTAAAGAAACTTAAAAAATAAAAGTTGGTGAAAGGTAGTAGAAGTAATGCATGCAATCAAGAGTGAAAGGATGCACACAATGCAAAACTTCAAACAAAATTTAAGTATCAATCAACCATTTCTTTATTTTCCATATTTATAATTTCCTTTTGTGAAGCGATAAAGGTGTCTTTGTAACTCCTAATTACCTCACATTAATTGTCAACCGAGGACGCTAAACTGATGAGATGTGTACTACGTTACGGCGGCTATTTACTCAAGAGTAATGTTTTGCAGTATAGTGCTTAAAATCCAAAAGTAAATGAAAACTGGAAATAAAATCTACTTACAGCAAAGCACTTTAAGACTTTAAATCATGCATTCGGAAAAATAAGCAATGTATCAGTCAAGGGTTTGACAACAATAGCCCATCCCTTTGGAAACTGATGGAAAGGAAATTAGAGCATAGACCACGGGTCTGGGAGCTAGACAGTGAATGCGGAGGCTCACTACAGCCTTAGATCGTCTCTCACACCAAAACAACAAATGCGAGTAAATGGAACGGCAGATAGCAAAATAGAACAACAAAGTAAATGGGCAGCAAACTGTAATTAAAAGAATCTGGACAGCAAACTCTAATTAATGGAAATGAACAATAGAAAAGCCAAATTAATAGCAATCTTTACTCTAAGAATAAATCGAACAGCACAAGGAAATAGAACAACATTGATTAATGAGAGGATATAAAACAACGCTGGAAATCCAAATACAAATACACAATGACTTAGCACACATTAATAGTAATCTGATCTTGGTAATCCACTTGTCAGTCTTAGTTATAAATAATACGACTGTCTTTTAGAATGGAGCAGCAACGTTCATAAATTCAACAATCGCAAGGAAATATAATTTCTAAGATAAATTCCGTAATGTTAATGAACAAGTGCACAGCACAGCGGCTCTGTAATTAAACAGCAACAGTATTCTGTAAAGACTAGCAGTATTATATCAACACTTAAAAGAACAGTGATACGATGCAGAGTCAATACAATAGTTCTGTCTTTAGAAACCTTAATAAATTAAGCATAACAGAGCATGTGATGTAAACTAAACAACACATCAGATTACCAAATAATGCTAATAAGAAAAACCACGCATAAACCAAAGAATATAATATACAAGAAGAAATATAACCACTGAGAAGCCACCTTCACGCCAATGATGTTACTGTTATTTGGCGGTGAATTAATAGCTACGAAACGACTTAGCATAAAAATAGCTCAAGACAAATAAAAGATTACAACGAAATCCTCTCAACCTCACACATCCTGCTTCACGCCATCATCACCCCTAATTTCTAATCTATCCTCTCATCCTTCATTTCAATCCATCCCTCAAGTCCTCCCCTCTGATCTTTGCTTCGAATTAAATACAAAGAGCAGAGTATGGTTACATGAGAGTAATTACACAATACGATTCTATTACAAAATTAGATTGTTTCCAACCAATTGATCAACAAGAAGAAGGCGAATTTGGCTTTGCAGCTGAGATTTGGAGGACGGCCGCAACAACAGAACTGAGAAAATCGTGCTTAAAGAAATCTGCGAATCTCTCAACACAGGCCGAATTTGGGCAAACCGTTCTTCATTAAAGTTAATTGGGTCTGTTCTGGACAAAACCCATGTTTCGGATTTTCCAGATTTGTCTTCATTTGCTCAGAATCTCAACCGCAAAACTGTCACTCCTTATTCCAGCGCATTTCTGAGTTGGCACTTTGAATGATCAAATCTTCAATCTGGAAATTACCTTGGAGGCTAAAAATGGTGAATAATGTTATAACCAATTTATTAAAACTATCATTGATAAAATAATTCATAATCATCAATTTATTAGAAATAAAGGAGAATAAATAATATTCATTCATAAGAGCATAAATCATTATAAAATGGATTTAAATAATAAATTATAATAAATGACATGATGAAGAATAGTAGAAATGGGTGGAATAAGTGTTCAAAAGTGATAATAATAATGGCATATTAACGGCCCAACATACCCCCACACTCAATATGTTGCATGTCCTCATGCAACGAAAACTGAATATATTGCATGTCTTCATGCAACCCCAAGACAAAACCCATGTGTTAACTAAGCAATAAAAATTTGAGAACAAATGAATGCTTCCTTAATTAATGAATATTCACTTTTAGTAATCTTGATGAAGGCATAACAATTTTTATATTGACATTCAACTATATGTATGAAGTTGCAGCAAAATATGATATAAGTAACAACAAACTTCATTAACCATTTTCTCAAAAACTACAAACCAGCTTTTGCTGAAATTTGGCAAGTAAATTTATAATATATGAATGCCTTTATGATCCAAAAATCAGATCGTTTTGAAGCACGGATCATGAGATATAAACAAAATGGCTGTAGGTGAGAGTGCATGATTTCCGAAATTTTATGAACCAATTTATCTTGAAATTATCTGGGTTTGTATTAATGATACGTCTGTGTTTTCCAGAAATCACAAGAATTGAGTTCATGGTTTTTTTTTTTTTTTTTATAAATATTATGGAAATCAATTTCTGCATTGTGTAAAAATGAAATTGTATGCCTTAAATGAGAAAGAAAATTGAAAACATCCATCATGCGTAGCAATTCCTCCCCCTCTCTGAAAAATTAGCATGCCCTCATTCGATGCTAGAAAAAAATTGAGGTGGTTGCTACCAGCTGTTGAATTCTATGCTTGGTGTAAAACAACATGGAATAAGGGAGGTGTTGAGAATGAATAAGAATAGCAATGGATGATAAAGAAGATGAATAACATGGTCATAAGAAAGAAATGAATGAAAGGAACACTCCCCCATACTCGAAAATGATATGCTGCTGAAAAAGGGAAAGTGGTAAAGATGTGGAATGAAGGATGATAAATAATGCTCAAAATGGATTTTCATGAAATTCTCCTAAATTCGTAATAAATCAGAAAATTAAGCTATTTTACCTCAAGTTTTACCTCCAAAAATGTGGAATGACATATATGGACTGGCAGTTGTTGAAGCTGATGTAGGCAGAGTTGGTGCTGAAAGTGATGCAAAAGGTGGAATCCAGGTAAGCACATCATGTCTGAAGAATTGTTCACGTATGCGAGTTGCTCGAGCCTCTTCTGTTAGTTGCAATACTGTAGTCATGCTGTGAATAGAATTCTGCCCATACTTGTTGTTTTCCTGCAAACAAAGCACTATTTGGCATACAATGTTCTTGAATCCATAGTGTTAGGTTTGAATAGCAACATATAAGATGCATGCAAAACTTTCAATCAGAAAAACTTTTGTCAAATCAACAAGTTATGGCAGAGTGCAGTAATCATATCGCATGCAATCCCATAATGCATACATTCCCCCCTCCAATTGAAAAAGGAATTCCATGACCATAAAGCATATGAGAGGTGTTGTGCTGATGGCAAGGCAAGGGAATGAACAATATAGCAGTGAATGAAGCAGAGTACACATATCAATGATAGGACAACGAGGGTTATGATTATAATGAGAGCAGAGTGTGTAAAGATAGTTATGAATAAGAGATAGGACGCTTTGGATTGATGATAAGTTACGAAAAAAAGAAAAAGAACAACAATATGCCAAAAAGATGCTTTACTGATAGTATGCTAGCTGAAAATGATGTGATTGATCATAAAACAATTTCTCATGCATAAAGGTTCAAAACAGGGAAAAAGTTAAGGAAATAACTTCTCTGATAAAAAGAAAAAAAAATAAGAAAATGGTATTATAATAATAATTGACGATAAGATATAACTTCAATACCATAAGCAGAGCCGCTGCTGCCAGCAGGCGTCCATAGCCTCGGCAGGGTTTCTTTTTAACCCATATGAGCCAGGATCCTCAATTTATAACTAGAGAGTTACAGTGATGTTCTACAGAAGAGATCAGTGTGCTGGCGTGGTAACCAGATAACCACACTGCCATTCACTGGGATGTAGCAAAAGTGATCAGGCCGGCTCGTGATGAGACCTCCTGTTCCAAGGATAATTGGGCTATCCAATGGATCATAACCCTGGTGTGGTGGCCATAATGGGAATGTCACTTTGTTACATCCTTATGAACATGGTAGGCTGGCTCGTAATGAGACCCCCTATCCTCCATCTGCGAACAAAATTTTGTTATTATTACACATTTTTATGATAAAAAGAGGGAGGCTCAGCACTCCTTAAGAGCAGGGATGGTGGAAGAAGTTGAACATGTCAATAGAAAAATATACCCATAATCTCATTTATTACAGACAGAGAAGATTATAATCTAGAAGGGTGGAACCAGCATGGTATTAAGATGATCAATCAACATCATGTTCAATAGAAAACAATGCAGTAAAGTAGTATATAAATAATTGTGTCTCTTTTGAAAATATTCTATCATCAAGGAGTTGTCCTGTTAAAGATCATAACGTGAATGATATTAACTCGCTTCAATAGAATCCATAATTCTTGTCCTCATAAAAATAGTGTACTTCATGCCATGAAGGGGAATCAATAAAATGTGGTTGAGATGAACTAAGAACAATTCCACAAGAGGAAGGAAGGGTTGCTCTCGAAAATACTCCCAAAGTGTTGCTTTTTTTGAATGAACAGCAAAAACACGCAAAAAAGTGTTGTTCCTTGTAGGGAACAACAAAGAAAATGCACACAAAAAGCAAAAATACACACAAAAAAGTGTGAAAATGCAAATGTCGTTCCTTTGAAGAAAGGAACAACAAAAACTAAAAGTGCCGTTCCTTTAGAAAAGGAACAGCAAAAACGCAAGTGCCGTTCCTTTAGAAAAGGAACAGCAAAAACGCAAGTGCCGTTCCATTCGAAAAGGAACAGCAAAAACGCAAATGCCGTTCCATTCGAAAAGGAACAGCAAAAATGCAAGTGTCGTTCCTTTGGAAAAGGAACAACAAAAATGAAAAATGCAGAAGTGTTGTTCCATTCGAAAAGGAACAACAAACGTGAAAGTGCAGAAGTGTTGTTCCATTTCGAAAAGGAACAGCAAAACGTGAAAAAGGAACAGCAAAAAGAGTCGTGGAAAAGGAATGGCAAAATGACCCGTGATAAATGAATTGCTGACCAAAAAGGTGTTGTTCCTTTGGAAAAGGAATAATAAAACGAAATTGATGTCCTTTTGAAAAAGGAACAACAAAAACGACAAAAGTGCACACAAACGTTGTCCCTTCAGAAAAAGAACAGCAAAAATGCACAAGCATGAAATGCAAGCACGCAAAGAATGAATTAGCTGTTCACTGTATTGATGCTGAGGATGGGTCACAGTTTAAATGAAGCAACACCTGAAACACAAAATATAAAAAAATATCAGAAAAGAAACAACGTTTTATTTAAAAACAATATGTAAATAACTAAATTAAGTTACAACAGCTATGATGTTATGTCAAAAAATGATCTCTTTGAAAAATGTTTTGGCAGCAGTGATAAGACATGAATCTTCAAATTGAAATCAATTCTTCATTTGTTCTATTATGAATCCGTTGGGTAATGAGTTGGATGAAATTCTTTTGTTTTATTAAAATTTGTTTCAAGAATCACTCGTCCATAAATTGACCTTCTTTTTCTCCTAGGACCTGCAAAAAACGAGTATCTACCTGCAATAAAACATTAAACCATGGAGAAAGAGAGGTGCGCAGGCTCCCCTAATCCAAGAATTATGCAAAAAACAACAAGTAGTTACTCTGTATAACAAATCCATTGAGAGAATAACAAAGTAAAATTTATTTGTCACCTGCGGGAGAGCAGTGGTCGACCATACTATCCAACAGTGTTTTAATCACAACTTCTTTGTTTTTCATCGAAATTGAGTGATTCCAAAGCTAAATGAGAGTTAATTCAAAGGTTTATCTCCAGTAGCAACATGTTTTAGAAATTCGATGATATGATATGTCAATTTTAGTTAAAACAACCTGCATAACAGAGTCATTTCCGATTACCCAGCTTAGACCAACCGTTGATATTTCAAGCATAAATTTTTCGTTTGATGTCGGATTCGAATGATTCAAATTGGAAATGAAATTAGATTTATTTATTTATCTCCAATAGAAACAGGTTTTGAAGACAAGAAGAATTGATAGGTCAAATACTGTAAGGAACAGCCGGAAGGACATAGTTTTAAGGGTGCTGATTTACGATAGACAGTCAGTATTTTGATCATAAATTCCCCATACGATATCGAAAATGAGTGATTCCAATTGCATTGTAAACTAGATTCATAGGGGAATCTACCATAGAAACAGGTTTTAAAAATTCATTCATTTAGGCCTCCAAAAATTGACTGTCCCAACTCTGTTCCCGAGCTGCCCACTAGACAACCGGTCAATGTTTTGGTTCTAACTTTTTCGTTTCAAATCCAAATTGACTGATTCAAATTGGGTTAGAAAGTAGACATCAAGGGCTACCTAGGGTAGAAACAGGTTTTAAAAATATTCATTTTGGGTCCCTCAAAACATGACTGTCCCGACTATTTTTCCAGAAAGTTCATCAAGCCCGCAAGCCAAAAAATGATATTCAAGCATTTTTTTAAATTGGTGATAAAAAAATGAATATGAGTGTTTGTAGAGCTATTATTTCCATTATAAGTCATCTAC
Organism: Pinus albicaulis; assembly: GCA_034641835.2. Taxonomy (NCBI): domain Eukaryota; kingdom Viridiplantae; phylum Streptophyta; class Pinopsida; order Pinales; family Pinaceae; genus Pinus; species Pinus albicaulis. The sequence continues at coordinate 421,090,012 of CM076579.1, read as the reverse complement.
ATACACAAATGAATTAAAAAAAATTATCACCAATATTGATTTGCATAGCATGTTGCAACAAAAAACAACTATTTTTACAAAAAAACAAAATGCATTTATTTATGTCCTTATTTTATTTTTATTTTTATTTTTTTTCTCCACTATCCTACTCTTCTTTGAGAATCGAATATGTTTATGTATAAGAGTATTTCCAGTGGAACCATTTTAGAAATAAGGCCTCTAGTATGCACATACCCAAATTTGAAAAATGCATATTAGTGAAAATTAGGGTACGAGAAGCCAACTTCCCTTGAAAAAAATGGTATCAAAAATTGTTGAAGCATAGAGTGATGTTGCAAACAAATGATGGAGTGAAACCAATATTCAATATATCCTTTACATTCTTGATTTCTCATAGCCATCATATCATGAAGTTCTTGAGCTTTTAAAATAGCTTGTTGATGCATAGTAAAAGAAACCTCATTTTCTTCCATAACTTCTACAATTTTTGAATTTGAAACATTCTGAATCTCATTATAAGTTTTCTCTAATGGCGCATGTGAGATAGAATGGGTGGGAAGGGTGGGTAAATTTGGCAGTTCAACACTGTAAGTATGTTGTACTGGTTTATTGTGGTGAGGGTGTGGAATTAGTTGAGCAGAAAAATGTGTAAGGAATGGAGCATTTTGATGATGTGGTTGATTGGGTTGTGTGAATGGTTTTGATGGGCAAGCAAGGTGTTGTGGAAGAGCTGGTGGAGAATATGGAGAATGTGCTTGTGCTACAAGATGAGGGAGAGTAGTCATGCAATCATAAGGTGAACCATGCCAAACTTGTAGACAAGACTGGTGGCCATATTGAAATTGACATGGCTGCCCTAACACATTAGTATTCCATAATGAATTATGCAAGTAAGAAAGTGAAGATGAAGTGTTTTGAACCATACCTGTAGGCCATGATTTCCATGGTTTTGACCTTATTGCAGCTTCCTCACCTCTTTGATATGCTACTTCCATCCTAGATAAGGAAGAACAACCATCTATGGTATGCTCCTTTCGGTCATGAGTGAAAAACACTTCATCCAATTCTTGATTTTTATGAACCTACAAAGCATCCAATTTTGAACTTAGAGAGGTAATAAAATCAACTTTTAAATGTTCAATTAAATCATTGATTTCAGCTCTTATGTCTCCTATTCTTGTAGCAGATTTGAAAAAGAAAGAACAAACATCTCTAGAATTCTTACCAGCCTTGAAGATTCCTCTTGAATACCTTATGCACAACTCACAAACATCATCATATGATAACTGAAAAACATCACCTTTTCCTATCAGATTTAAGAGTTCTAAAAATTCATCTTTGATTCCTTTACGAAGGAGTGTTTTTAAGATCTCTTTTTCCAAATGCTTATGCTTGATTTTTGAAGGTTATAATGAAATCGATCTACATAGTCCTCCAAACTTTCATCTTCCCCTTGTATCATACTGAAAATATCTTCATTGGATTTGCAATAGTCTTGGTACTTCTTCAAGAATATGTTCTTCATGTCCTCCCATGATTGGATGCAATTCCCACTTAGGCTCATGAACCATCGGAGAGCTGCTCCTTTTAGAGTAAGAGGAAACACTTTCAATCTTTGATCATTAGTACAATAATCATATCCTCTACAAAGTATTTCGAACTCAAATAAGAATGTATCCGGATCTTCATTTGCTAAACCATGAAAATTTGGTAAAGATGGGGGAATTATGTGCATTTGTGTCACTCCTCCTAGATCTTTGATAGGAAATTCAAAAGTAGAAACGTGAGCCATTTCTTACCATAATATAAGATGTTCTTCATGTGTTCCTTCAAAGCTCCTTCTTCCAATGTTCCTGTCAATTAGTTAGTGAAATGGGTGGTGCTTACATCACCACTTGCATGAGATCATGTGATCCATTTTTTAAAAATTTCTATCTTTTTCCTAATCATTCACACAAAAATTCAAACATCTATTTCTACCCAACAAAGCAACAACAAATCTGTTAGGAAAACGGACAGTGGAGCAGGGCTTTTACATGCTCCGCACGTAGGTTCTTACCTTCCGTTTTTAAGATCCAACTCTTCCCTAGCAGGCACTCATCAGATTCACACTACTCTTTTAGAAATGGCTACACTCTCCCCGGCAACGGCGCCAAAATGTGGAGCGATAAAAAGGTGTCTTTGTAACTCCTAATTACCTCACATTAATTGTCAACCCAGGGACGACTTTTTATTCCAAGAGTGTACTCAGTCTGAGGCGGCTATTTACTCAAGAGTAATGTTTTGCAGAGTAGTGCTTAAAATCCAAAAGTAAATGAAAGCTAGAATCAAAATCTAATTGGAACAACAAGAAACTGAAATGTTCTAAACTAAATCATTCATTCGGAAAAATAAGCAATGTATCAGTCAAGGGTTTGACAACAATAGCCCATCCCTTTGGAAACTGATGGAAAGGAAATTAGAGCATAGACCACGGGTCTGGGAGCTAGACAGTGAATGCCGAGGCTCACTACAGCCTTAGATCGTCTCTCACACCAAAACAACAAATGCTAGTAAATGGAACGGCAGATAGCAAAATAGAACAACAAAGTAAATGGGCAGCAAACTGTAATTAAAAGAATCTGGACAGCAAACTCTAATTAATGGAAATGAACAATAGCAAAGCCAAATTAATAGCAACCTTTACTCTAAGAATAAATCGAACAGCACAAGGAAATAGAACAGCATTGATTAATGAGAGGATATGAAACAACGCTAGAAATCCAAATACAAATACACAATGACTTAATATAATTTTACACCTAATAGCAACTGATCTTTGGTGAATCCACTATGCCTACCTTAGTTATAAATAACACGACTGTCTTTTAGAAATGCTGGATAAAGCAAATGTCAGTTCCAACGTATGAAATAATTTCTAAGATACTTAATGTTATTTAATAAGCGCAAGATACGGGCTCAGAATTAAACAAGAACAAGATTCGTAAAGAAAAACACTTAAAAGAACAGTGATACGATGCTGAGTCAATACAATAGTTCTGTCTTTAGAAACCTTAATAAATTAAGCATAACAGAGCGTGTGATGTAAACTAAACAACACATCAGATTACCCAATAATGCTAATAAGAAAAACCACGCATAAACCAAAGAATATAATATACAGCAGCAGCACAATCCACCAGAGGCTGGGCCCTTGGCCGCCAGCGGATGCTGCTGGGTTACTTCAGATGAACAGAATGAACAACAACCAGATTTATATTAAAATATCAAAGCATAGGTATAGTGGATTACAACGAGAAATCTTTCCAACTCTCAGCCATTATCCGTTCCCGCTGCCATCCTCAATTCTGAATTTCTAATTCATCTTCTCAATCCTTCATTCGAATCCATCCCTGAAGTCCTCCCTCTCTCTGATCTCTGTTCTGATTTAAATACAAAGAGAGCAGAGAGTGGTTACAATGGAGATAATTACAACATGATTCTATTACAAAATTAGATTGTTTCCAACCAATTGATCAACAAGAAGAAGGCGAATTTGGCTTTGCAGCTGAGATTTGGAGGACGGCCGCAACAACAGAACTGAGAAAATCGTGCTTAAAGAACTCTGCGAATCTCTCAACACAGGCCGAATTTGGGCAAACCGTTCTTTACTAAAGTTAATTGGGTCCGTTCTAGACAAAACCCATGTTCCGGATTTTCCAGATTCGTCTTCATTTGCTCAGAATCTCAACCGCAAAACTGTCACTCCTTATTCCAGCGCATTTCTGAGTTGGCACTTTTAATGATCAAATCTTCAATCTGGAAATTACCTTGGAGGCTAAAAACGGTGAATAATGTTATAACCAATTTATTAAAACTATCATTGATAAAATAATTCATAATCATCAATTTATTAGAAATAAAGGAGAATAAATAACATTCATTCATAAGAGCATAAATCATTATAAAATGGATTTAAATAATAAATTATAATAAATGACGTGATGAAGAATGGTAGAAATGGGTGGAATAAGTGTTCAAAAGTGATAATAATAATGGCATATTACCCGGCCCAACACTTTTTAAAAATTTCTCACAAATATGTGTGTAACACCCCTAGTTTATGTTTTCTTTCAAAGCTAGACATTTGAACTTAAATCCTAAGGGGATTGGACCCCCAATGGATAAGTATATTTTGTGGATGTAATTAAATATTTCATTATGAAAATTGAATAAAAATAATGCTGTGCAGATTGACCAAATGAGAATTGCTTGTTGCTAAATCCATGAGGATGGATTGAGGAAAATATTTCCCCAAAAAAATCTTTCAAAATTCCTTGAAAGAATTTATTTCCAAATTAGATTTTGAGGAAAATCTAGTTTCACCAATGAGGTGGAGAGTAGTTGGGAAGCGGTAAAAAGCTGTGAAAGGTAGAAAGCAGCTTTAAAATTCCCTAAATAGGGAAGCCTAGGCAAACAGGAAGAAAAGCATCTTGATATTTTGGACGCAGAATTAGAAACATGCTTTGGGGAGCAAAAAATTAAATAAGTGATTCCTAAACAGATTAGAGGTTGGTCTGGAATGGAAGTGATCTCAGCTCGAGGGTGAGTTCTGGAGATAGAGGGACTCTACGGTTGGGAGGACTGGTCAATTACCAAAGTGGTATGCACATAGTAATTATGAACAATTGAAATTTTAATTGTGCTAAGGTGAAGGTGAATGACTGTAGTTATAGAAGTATATTTTTTTTTATGGTTTATAATAGTGTTCCATACATTTACAGAGTTAAGGAGGGATTAAATCCTCTCAGTTCTGCATGTTGTAGGAACTAGAAATATGAGGAAAAATCATCCAGAAGCTCTAAACCAGCCTTTGGTTTAAATCTGGATATTTATGTTACTTCATAATTCATAACTATGTACCTCTAATCTATTTCTGTTAATAATAGGATTAAAATAATGAATACTAGAGACATTTGAAATATGTGGGTAGGAAGGAATTTGTTGAATTTACTAAGTAAAGTATAGACCTGTAGCTTTCCAAAACATAAATACATGTTTATTATAAATTGCCCTCTACAATAAGAACAGAATGGGAGAGTGTAGATTTTAGTGCTTTATATAATTTCAGCTAGTAAAGAGACCTAGCTAACCATGGTTATCAAATCTACAAATAATTTTAGTATGAGAAATATATATATATATATAATTGGTGTGTGACTAACATCCTTCACAAAGGACTGGTCCCAACAGAACACTTATTGGAAAAATAACAGGAGCATGTGAATTTCTATATAATGCATGCAACTGAAAAAGATGTGAAAATTAACACATATTTCACCCACCAGATCTATATAAATTGCTAGTCAAGAGTGTTGGCTTAAACAATATAGGTACCGAAACTGTTAAACTGGAAAAAAAATTATAAATGTATAGTTGCAGAAAACATTATGAATAACATAAGTAACTATTATTATGAAATCTCAAACTAAGGAGTATAAATAGAGCCCACTGTTGTGTTATATAATATACATGAATTTATAGACTCTGTGGAAATGGAAATATCTCATGCACTGGAATATTTTAGACTTGAAAACTCAAACAACAAACAGAGATTTATATTCATTATGCTAGTACAATACGGAGGAACAGAAGAAAATAAAATGAGACTAGCGAACTTATTAATCCCTTCAGTCTAACTTAGGCAGATGAATTTCTGGAAGAAATCTTTCATATGAGTATTTATACGAAAATGAGAAACTGAAACCCATTAGAGAATATCATTGATTTGGCATGAGTAACAGAGACAAATAGTAAATAGATAAATATATACATATCAATTTCTGAACCCAGTGTGGAATCAGGCTCTCCAGGGGTCATAATAATACCACATAAAGTAATCATTTCGAGAATTGCATCACTGAAGAATATTTGTTAACAGTCCTATTGTCTAGCATAAATTATTACTACAATAGAAACTTCTGTGACAACAGAACAAAAAAAAAAATTGAAGTGTCTGAGCAAATTTTGGGATAATAATAATGGAAGAGCCTAGTCACATGCTGATTTAGGACGCGTCGATACCGACCTGAAATCTCAGAATAAAACCTACGTCAAGTCGAATGAATTTTAATACCACTGAATAAAACCCTCGATGCTATTAGGAGCTACCTTCAATAAATTGAGGGAAATAGGAGATATCGTTACAATAAGATGATAGGAGGACACTCCGAACATAAATTATGCGAAGGGAATAGAAAACAAACTCAGGTTACCTTGGGAATCGAAGATGTTATCATCAACTACGACCTGCATGAAGAACACATGGATACTGTCAAAACATTCACCAAAATGAAAATAAAACTCCAGAATAATTTTGTTCCACATGATGGTTTACCTAAGTATTGCATGGAAAGGATAATTCTATGAATTATCCCGTCTACAAGTGTTGGGAAAAAACTTTAAGGAATATATTGACATGTATGAGTACCATATAGATATGATAGCCTATATGAGAAATTTACATCATGCGTATATAGATGTGCATAGGAGTAAATGAAACCATACGATAGATATGGGAATATATATATGTGTAAATTTCATCAGCCACAAGTTATGAGTGAAAGAAAACAACGAAACTATAACCACAAGAGTAACATATCATAATTGACGAAATTTGGAAGTAGAATTGAATAGTTGTGGAAAATAGAAGCACAGTACTAAACTATAAATAGGAAAAAAAAAAAAAAATTAGGGGGAAGGAAGAGACGTTACAACTTTGTTGCGCAGGTGTTGCACACTTGTTGCATTGCGCTTTTGCTGCACTTTTACTAGAGTGCTATGTTTTCTTCAAGGAGGCACAAATATCTCATTTCAAAGGAATTCTTCAGAAACTAAAAGTTCCAGTGAATCATATACAAGTAAGTGGGCCCTCAAAGCACCTATTTTTTCTTCCTTTTGTGCTTGGAAGGATAGAGGAATCACTAGTTGGAAACATGTAAGTAAAAAATCAATATATTTTCTTTGTTCCATGTTCTCATTGACAAAGTGATAAGTAAAACCATAATATTGAAGCTCACACACCTTCCACCACCTATTATACACATTCCTAATCACTTCCCATCACTCCTATCCCTCATTTTTACTATTTTCCCACGAACCCTAGCCTAGACTACACTTTCCTAGGCTAGGACTGTGTTTTCCCCTTTTGACACCCTTACCCTCACTCATTCCCTGAAATTTCACTTCTCCCTACTCCCTAATATCTACCCATAGCCCCCTAAATTTTCTTAAGAATTTATAAGACACCCACCCCTTCATCTCCTGTCATTCCTAAAACTTTTCGAAATCCCCTCTTTTTCCCAACACTAAACCCTAATTTTCCATCCCATTGAACTAGGGTTTACTATGAATTCTAAAAACACTGAGAAAGGGAGGCATAAGGGAGGTTAGATCAGTAGGTATTAGTCTGCCAAAGTCCTAGAAGTCATAGCTTCACCTTTCCAAGATATGGGTTTCCTAGGGTTTACATTGCACACAAGGACAACTCTACTTCAAAACTAGTTTATGAAGTAAGAAAGATGGATTTGGAAAACGTGAAAGAGGTTTTTTTCCATTGTAGAGAAAGGAAATAAAACTCATTAATTTTATGCATAGGTGTTAGGATTTGAGAGAAATTCCCAAATTATAGTTGCTATAAGAGGTTTTCTGCACTTCTAGAAGACTTGACTTCAAGTAAGTTTCTTAGGGGTTTGGAGAATGTGTTTGCAGTGCATGATGAGTCTATTGTGTAGCAGAAATCCTAATTTTTCCAATGGTACCTTCAGATCTAGATTTGGATATTAGGAAGGCAATCAAAAGTGCCCTGCAATATGGTGTTGTGCTTTTGCTACACTTTTCCAGTTTTTAGTGACCAACTTAAAACTTGGATTCTGAACAAATGGGAAAGTATTTTTGAAAATGAGGGGATTTTTTTGTTCATAGCATGCTAGAGAACAAAAACCTCTCTCAATTTTTCAAAAAAGGTTATGGTTAGAGATATATGGACCTACCTTTGCGCCCTATGTTTGTAGAAATTTTTTGAATTTTTGGTGTTTTTAGGTTACAAAGGAATATCAGTTTCAGCCAAAATCGCAACACCTTGTGTAACACCCCCAATTTATGTGTTTGAATCTCAAGCGTACATTTGAACTTTAATCCTAAGGGAGTGGACCCCAAAGGATAAGATGAATGCAATTAAATATTTAATTTGAGGAAATGAATTTCCCCAATGATGAGGAAAGTAGTTGGGAAGAGGTAAAAAGCTGGAAAAGCTGAGGAAAATAATAAAACAGCTTTAAAGAGTCCCTAAAATGGGAAGCCTAGGCAAACAGGAAGAAAAGCACCCTACTATTCTGGACGTAGAATTAGAAACATGCTTTGGGGAACAATAGCTTAAATAAGCTGCTCCTAAACAGATTAGTGGTTGGTCTGTGGTGGAGGTGATCTCAGCTCGGGGGTGAGTTCTGGGAGACAGAAGAACTCTAAGGTTGGGAGGTTGGTCGACTGCATGAGTGGTATGTAATTAAATTGAATTGGTGTTTCTATTTTCTGTGGTATGAATTGGCTACATATAATTGTTTGATTTTATGTTAGAATTATTGAATGCCCCATTCAACAGAATAAATCATCAGGAATTCACCTTCATGATTCTTTATAGTTGTAAGCAATAAAATCTGTGGAGTAGAATCCAACAGAATCTCTAAACCAGTGTTGGTTTAGATCTGAGGATACATAGTTCTCCACAGGAAAATTGGTGAATTAATTTTAACCTGTTTCTGATGATTATAATGAATTAATAATATACATACATAAGAGAGAACTATATGAGAAATTCTGTACTGCAATTGAGAGTAGTAGTATATGAACTGTCATATAGACTGAGTATCAAAATGAAAAGAAAACTTTTACAGACTACCTTCCAGGAAACAGTACACTATCTTTACATGAATATGATTACAATAGTCAGTTATGTCTGCATATAAATAAGCAATTCTACATCAGAAGGAAGCAAATAAAAAATTGCATGGGAATGTCTATTAATATTTAGTTGCCATGAATTACACTCATAGTATGAGTTAAAATCCACTATGTGAAAGAAGGATAAATAAATAATTTAACATGCAGATTTTATAACAGTAGACCATAAACAAAATCTACTCTATTATGTGAACAAGATACCAGAAGGTATAGTGTTCTATTACAAACGAAATTGTTCCAGACACAGATACACACATACATATTAGCACATCACTTGTAGGTATTCACAAAGCCTAAAGAGATATGATGCAAATCAATTATCAATTTCAATTTAGTACTTTTTCTTTCAAGACTGAATCTCTGGAAAGAGCATAGCTGACAATACTTGGAAATATTCCACTAATTGAGAAAAGATTTAGTTCACTGTTATTGTCCAATTACCATCCAGAGAAATAAGAGAAATATACACAAAAATGCATTTGAGTACTAGCATAATAATGGTAATGATAGCTGAGACAGAATAATCACTGGAAAGCTACAATAAAAAGGATGGAGTATAAAATTTTATGCAACCAAATTCACTGTGGCAGAGCACAGTTAAGCTGTTAAATAACATAGTCACTATTTGCAGGCATATAATTCTAACCTATGAATGGCCTATAAGTGTTATGGCAACAAAATACAACTGAGTGGGAATACATGTAGCTGCTCAATAATGCCATAACTAAGTATAAACCTGAACTCAAGCTAGAAGAGTAAAGAAATGCCTTGTTGCAGATACATAAGATTAACCATAAGCACAATTTATAATAGGAAACAGATAGAGTTATATAATCAACAAAATTCAACGATTCAAGTCCACTGTGGCATGAGGACATGGTCAAAATCGTAAACGTTTCCGAAATTGAAATAGTAAATGAGTCAGGGTCGAAACCCAGAAAAAGTTTTAATGGCTAAAATTATACAACGACATCAATTAAAGTTATTAAGTTGTCGAAAATGTTTCAAGAACGAGGTGAGGAGAACTGGTTCCTTCAAACCAGCGTTCGACGAGTACCGACCTGGAAAGGATCAAAGAAATTTATACTAGTGCTGACGGGAGCTACGATTTTCGTGGGTTGAGAGAGAAAGAGTAGGAAGTCGATTGTCAATACCTGCAAGAGTCAAAAACCCCAATATGAGTACGAATTAAAATGGAAAAGAACTCTATCAAAACAAAAATTTGTTAAATGACGAACAACAAATTACCTGAGGCTCGAGCAACTCTAAGCTATCGAGGACCTAGCATATACATAGAGGAACGACAGAATTAAGCATACGATGGAGAGTGGACATTATCACAGACATAAAATAGTTGTATAAACAAACATTAGAAATTCTTACATATACAGGTTAAGAAAAGAGCGAACCCGAGTATTTAATGATTCACATTCTTCTGTCGCCTTGCGAAGGACGCAGACAATCTTTTTATATGCTTAAGGGAGAAGACGAGTATTTTTCCAGGACCATCAACACAACACAATGGTTTTGTCTCATTCTTAAGAATGCATATAGAGAAATATAATAACCAGAAACTTAAACCAATGAATCAAATCGTTGGAAGCAGCGGAATCCAACCCACTGCAAAAAGAAACAAAAAATTTCATTAAGCGAAGTAGTAGACAGAAATCCATCTGTATCGAACGATGGTAAACAATCCAAAAAAATCCGAATCTCAGTGACTAGTTGAACAAATACGCGTTACCCTAAACGAATAAGGATACACTTCATAACCTCAGGAGTAGACATACCTGCGTGGTTCAATGAAGCACTGAGACACGTAGAATGAATGGATAGATGCATTGAGAACTCAATGGCGTCGGAAGTGCACTGTTATGAGACCAATCAAATAAGAATGAAGAGAAAAGAACCGGAAAAACCAATAATACTAAGATTTATATGTACAAAACCCTAACGCATCGTTAGATCCACATCGTCCACCTGGCAAGATCTTAACGATGAAGCCACGGATCAAAGAGTGGGATGCGTAATGAACAATCAATAAGCTCATCATTTAATGTGATTTGCAATATCATAAATGTCAATACAGGCCGGCCGTGCCATCGAAATTACAATCGCACCAAGGTAAGCTGGCGTGGAGGGTTCCAGAGTTGCGTGGAGCAAACCCACGTGACCGCCAATCAAATAAGACTCATTCCAAACTACACAATTACACCCAAAATCGTAAACATACTTACGTGGATAACGAATTCACGTCGCAACTTAATTAAATCACATTCTAATCCATATGACATGGATATCTGAGCAAAGGAGTTTGGTTTAATATAAATTTTGACCAGAATTCAAAGAATGGCCATGAGAGCCTGTACGCACAGATAGCCACACGAATACATTACATCAAATTATAATTCATACTTTGTAAACAAACGGGAATAGGTGAACAATCTTCACTGTTTCATATAAGTCGATCAAATTATATCGAGAGGGTTATTATGTGCAAAGGGAATGGGTTCCCCACTATCTATTAAAAGATTATAGTCGATGACCCAAGGTTCATTTCGACACAAACAAGGTGGTGAGTTATAACTGTGGAGTTTTGATAAACTAAACCATTGGGTGGTATTTTAAAAATAATGATGGTTGGCAGTATTAATATTATTATATCCCATTTGAGGTTGGATATAGTTGAGATGGGAAAATGGAACATAATTAGGTAAACAATTATGAATTGATTAAACCAACATAAGTATAGTATCCTTCCAGAATGAAATTGAAAAGAGGAAGGCTTGAAATAAAAACAATTTTTTTTTTTTGGTTACGTAAATTGGAGGTGTGACAAATGGTATCAGAGCCCAAGTTATAAAACTGGGCTGGTGACATTGTGCTCACTGTTGCTGTGTATTCACTATATAAATTAAATTCTGTGGAAAAAAAAATATATATATATATTTTTATTTTCACTGATCTGTGTTGAGTGTGTACAGTGGTGCTGAAAAGGCAGAAGGTGACGAAATCTATGTTGATCTGCGTGATGAGGATAATGCACCAGATCCCAATGCGCCCATGATGGCTATGTTGCGGTAGTTGCAACAAGAATTGGCTGAGATAAAAATCTAGAATGACAGATTGTCATTAGCCAGTGAGGAGCAGGAAAAGCTCATCAGAGAATTAACTTCGCGGAACAGCCAAGAAGGAGAAGGTTCCGGGAATAGGAAAACTGATGAGTCTGATGAAGAAGATGCTGTTAGGCATGAGAGTAAACAGAAAAAGGAATTACAGGTGGAATTCCGAAAGATTAAACCTCCCTCCTATGATGGGGAGAAGGAGGAAGATGCTGAAGCTTGGTTGCTAAATATGATTAAGCATTTCCAGGTCTATGAATATGAAAGAAATCTGAAGGCAAGATTAGCTGTTTACCAGCTACAAGGTAAGGCTACCTTGTGGTGGGAGGAGACAAAAATGGTTCATGCCATTGATGAAAAGACAGTCACCTGGGAAGATTTCCAGGTTAAGTTCAAAAACCGCTACCTAAATGAACGTTACTATGATGATAAAGCCAAAGAATTTCATGAACTTAGACTGGGACAGCTCACTATTGATGAGTTTGTCACTAAGTTTACAAATCTGCTGAGATATGTACCCTACATAAGGGAAGAAAAGGAAAAAGTACAGAGGTTTCTGAATTGTTTGCCTGCTGTATACAAAGAGAAAATCTAGTTTGACAACCCAAAAACAATGGACGAAGCTGTTAGAAAAGCCAGATTATGTTACCAACAGTTCAAAGGAAAAACTGAACAAGGGAAAAGCTGGGTAAATAAGAATGAGTTCAAAGGGAGGAAACAGAAACCAGCCTATTTGAAATTTTTTGGCAGAGATCATTAGCGGAAAAAGTTTAATAAACCCAAAGAAAGTCAAACTGCTCAGTCCCAAGTGGCTTCCAAACAAATAGATGGAGACAGTAGGAAGGAGGGCCCAGTGAAAATGAGAGAACCTCTGAGATGCTGGGGATGTGGAGAACCCCATCTGTTGAGAGATTGTCCCCATCGAAACATTCAGATGATTATGAGAGATCGAGAAGCCACTATAGTAAATGACATAGCCAGAAATATACCAACTATCAGTGCAGCCTTGGAAAATCGACAAGCAGAACATCAAGCTACCATGGTGGAAATGGAGGGTAAGATTTCTGATCTATCTGTTACTGTTCTGATTGATCCGGGTGCTTCTTTGAGTTACATTAGTCCTGAAATTGTAGAAAAATGTAATCTTAAACCTGAAAAATTTCAGCAGTCATGGTTGGTTCAGCTGGTCACTGGAACCAACAGAAAGGTAACACATAAACTGCCCCAAACAGCAATCAAATTAAATGTTTTTCAAACAGAAGTAAATTTGAACATTCTGCCCTTAGGTTCATATGACCTACTGATAGGAATGGACTGGCTAGAACAGAAGAAAGCCTTGATGAACTGCTGGGATAAGACTTTGCATTGTGTAGATGAGGAAGGGAAACCTTTTATTCTCAAAGGAAAACCAAAACCTATCTCTGTAAGACAAATATCAACCCTGCAATTAAAAAGAACAACTAGAAAAGGATATCAGGTTTATGCAGTACAGGTGGAAGAAATGGAACAGAAAACTGAAGAAAATCTGTTGGATGTATTACCAGTGATAAGGGAATTTAAGGAAGTTTTTCCAGATGAGATCCCTCATCTTCCCCCCAAAAGAGAGATTGATTTTTCAATCGATCTAGTGCCGGGAGTAGTACCTGTCTCCCGAGCCCCTTATCGAATGAGTCCCCCTGAGCTTATGGAACTAAAAATGCAATTTCAAGAACTGTTATATAAAGGGTATATCAGACCGAGTGTGTCTCCTTGGGGAGCACCAGTGCTGTTCGTGAAAAAGAAAGATGGAACTTTTCGGATGTGCATTGATTACCACCAACTGAACAAGTTGACCATTAAAAATCGATACCCTTTGCCTCGAATTGATGATCTTTTTGATCAAGTGAGAGGAGCTTCAGTCTTTTCGAAGATTGACTTAAGAACTGGTTATCACTAGCTCAGAATCAAAGAAGAAGACATCAGCAAAACAACCTTTTGAACCAGGTATGGTCACTACGAATTTGTTGTCCTACCTTTTGGGTTGACAAATGCCCCTGCCACATTTATGTGCCTAATGAACAGTGTGTTAAACAAGTATTTGGATAAATTTGTCCTTGTGTTCATAGATGATATCTTAGTCTACTCAAAAAGTGAGGAGGAACATAAAGAACACTTGAGGATAGTATTGCAAACTCTGAAGGAAAACCAGCTATATTCCAAGTTTAGTAAATGTGAATTTTATAAAGATAAGATCCAATACTTGGGGCATATTATTTCTGAACAAGGCCTTGCTATTGACCCTGAAAAGATAAAGGCAATTAAAGAATGGCCTGTGCCAACTGATGTTTCAGCAGTGAGATCATTCATGGGGATTGCAGGCTATTATCGCAGATTTGTGGAGAGGTTTTCTGCCATAGCACATCCCATAATGTCATTACAAAGGAAAGGTGTCAAATTTGAGTGGACTAAAAAATGCCAAAACAATTTTGACCAATTAAAACTAAAACTTACTACAGCCCCTATACTAAATATTGTAGATCCTGATAAAGAATTTGTCGTATGTACAGATGCATGTAGAGAGGGGTTGAGAGGAGTTCTTTTGCAGGAAAATTCAGTTATTGCATATGAATCTAGGAAATTGAAGATACATGAACAAAACTATAGTGCCTATGATTTGGAGTTAGCTGTTGTTATTCATGCTTTGAAAATGTGGCGACACTATCTCCTTGGAAAGAAATTTACATTGATGACTGATCATATTAGTCTCAAATATTTCTTTTCCCAAACTGATTTGAAAGCTAGACACGCCAGATGGCTGTCTTTTCTAAGTGAATTTGACATGGATATAAAGCATATCAGAGGGAAAGAAAATAAAATTGTTGATGCTTTAAGTAGAAATGCTTTTCAAATTCTAGGTAGCAGTGGAAGTAGTGCCCAGTTTGATTTAGAAGAGTTAGTGAAACAGGCAGCAAACCAAGATCCAAATTATGAAGTACTACTGGTGAAATTACTGAAGAAGGAGAGAACTGATTTCACTCAAAACCAAAAAGGGCTGATCTGTTATAAGAATAGATTGTATATTCCCAATGTAGAGTCCTTAAAAAGGGAAATTTTGGATGAATATCATAAACATCCATATACAGGACATCCAGGATATCAGAAAATGTTAACAGCTTTGAAAAAGAAGTTGTTTTGGCCAGGAATGAAGAGAGATGTAGCAGTATATTTAACTAAATGCATGGAATGTCAACTAGTCAAAGTTGAGCATCAACATCCTGCGGGTCTTTTAAACCCGTTACCGATTGCAGAATGGAAGTGGGACATCGTTTCCATGGATTTCATAACAGGATTACCCAAAACCAAACACCAACATGATTCAGTGATGGTGGTAGTAGACACCTTAACAAAAGCTGCACATTTCATACCAGTGAAATATACCTTCGGAACATCTCAAGTAGTGAATGTGTTCCTGAAGGAGGTAGTAAGACTTCATGGGGTTCCAAAGGTAATTGTTTCTGACCGAGATGCTAAGTTTACAGCAGCCTTTTGGAAAGGGCTGTTTGGAGGGATGGGTACTAAGTTGAATTTTAGTACTGCTTATCACCCTCAGACATATGGTCAAACGGAGAGAACAAACCAAATTCTGGAGGACATGCTGAGAATGTATGTGATGGATAGGCCATCAAAGTGGGAAGATTATTTGCATTTAGCTGAATTTCCCTATAATAACAGCTACCAATCCTCCATCAAAATGAGTTTGTTTGAAGCACTCTATGGTAGAAAATCTCGTACTCCATTGAGCTAGAGTCAACCAGAGGATAAATTGATGTTAGGGCCAGATGCTTTTCAAGAGATGGAAAGAATTGTCAAACAGATACAAAGAAATATCAAGACAACACAAGATCGTCAGAAAAATTATGCTGGTAAGAAGAGAGTGCACCGAGAATTTACAGTGGGAGAGCATGTGTACTTACGTATTAAACCCAAAAGGAGCACACTTTATGCTGGAAGTTGTGCAAACCTATCTCCTAGATACTGTGGTCCTTTTGAAGTATTGGAAAGGGTGGGACCAGTAGCTTACAAACTGGCCTTACCACCCCATGTTAGAGTTCATGATGTGTTTCATGTTTCATTATTAAAAAAATATGTGCATGATGCTTCTCACATAGTTGATTGGAATGTTGTACAGGTGGAACCAGAAGGGGAGTTTCTGCCAGAACCGCTTCAAATATTGGAGCGGGAAGAAATTGAATTGAGAAACAAAACAGTAGCAAGAGTAAAGGTGCAGTGGAAGCACTTTACTGTTGAAGAAGCTACCTGGGAAAGAGAAGCTGAAATGATGGAAAGATATCCATTTTTGTTTGAAAAATGAACTCTAGTAGTTGAATAACAACACCGAGGACGGTGTTTATTTTCAGAGGGGGAATATGTAACACCCCCAATTTATGTGTTTGAATTTCAAAGCTAGACATTTGAACTTTAATCCTAAAGGGAGTGGACCCCAAAGGATAAGTATCTTGTGAATGTAATTAAATATTTAAGTTGAGGAAATGAATAAAATGATTGTGTGCATATTGACCAAAATGAGATTATGAGATCACTTGCTAAATCCATGAGGATGGATAAGGCAACTATTTCCCCACAATCTTTCAAAAATCCTTGAAAGGAATTATTTCTAATTTAGATTTTTGAGGAAGAATCTAAATTTTCCCAATGATGAGGAAAGTAGTTGGGAAGAGGTAAAAAGCTGGAAAATCTGAGGAAAAGAATAAAAAAGCTTTAAAGAGTCCCTAAAATGGGAAGCCTAGGCAAACAGGAAGAAAAGCATCCTGCTATTCTGGACGGAGAATTAGAAACATGCTTTGGGGAACAATATTTTAAATAAGCTGATCCTAAACAGATTAGTGGTTCGTCTGTGGTGGAGGTGATCTCAGCTCGGAGGTGAGTTCTGGGAGACAGAAGAACTCTAAGGTTGGGAGGTTGGTCGACTGCATGAGTGGTATGTAATTAAATTGAATTGGTGTTTCTATTTTCTGTGGTATGAATTGGCTACATATAATTGTTTGATTTTATGTTAGAATTATTGAATGCCCGATTCAACAGAATAAATCATAAGGAATTCACCTTCATGATTATGTATAGTTGTAAGCAAGAAAATCTGTGGAGTAGAATCCAACAGAATCTCTAAACCAGTGTTGGTTTAGATCTGAGGATCCATAGTTCTCCACAGGAAAATTGGTGAATTAATTTTAACCTGTTTCTGATTATTAGAATGAGTTAATAATATACATACATAAGAGAGAACTATATGAGAAATTCTCTACTGCAATTGAGAGTAGTAGTATATGAACTGTCATATAGATTGAGTATCAAAATGAAAAGAAAACTTTTATAGACTACCTTCCAGGAAACAATACACTATCTTTACATGAATAAGATTACAGTAGTCAGTTATGTCTGCATATAAATAAGCAATTCTACATTAGA
Source organism: Pinus albicaulis (assembly GCA_034641835.2). Lineage (NCBI taxonomy): Eukaryota > Viridiplantae > Streptophyta > Pinopsida > Pinales > Pinaceae > Pinus > Pinus albicaulis. The sequence goes on along the minus strand of CM076579.1, from coordinate 421,072,427 downwards.
AGGAAGCAAGTAACAAATTGCATGGGACTGTCTATTAATATTTATTTGCCATGAATTACACTCATAGTATGAGTTAAAATCCACTATGTGAAAGAAGGATAAATAAATAATTTAACATGCAGATTTTATAACAGTAGACCATAAACAAAATCTACTCTATTATGTGAACAAGATACCAGGAGGTATAGTGTTATATTACAAACGAAATTGTTTCCAGACACAGATACACACATACATATTAGCACATCACTTGTAGGTATTCACAAAGCCTAAAGAGATATGATGCAAATCAATTATCAATTTCAATTTAGTACTTTTTCTTTCAAGATTGAATCTCTCGAAAGAGCATAGCTGACAATACTTTGAAATATTCCACTAATTGAGAAAAGATTTAGTTCACTATTATTGTCCAATTACCATACAGAGAAATAGGATAAATATACACAAAAATGCATTTGAGTACTAGCATAATAATGGTAATGATAGCTGAGACATAATAATCATTGGAAAGCTACAATAAAAAGGATGGAGTATAAAATTTTATGCAACCAAATTCACTGTGGCAGAGCACAGTTAAGCTGTTAAATAACATAGTCACTTTTTGCAGGCATATAATTCTAACCTATGAATGGCCTGTAAGTATTATGGCAACAAAATACAACTGAGTGGGAATACATGTAGCTGCTCAATAATGCCATAACTAAGTATAAACCTGAACTCAAGCTAGAAGAGTAAAGAAATGCCTTGTTGCAGATACATAAGATTAACCATAAGCACAATTTATAATAGGAAATAGACAGAGTTATATAATCAACAAAATTCAACGATTCAAGTCCACTGTGGCATGAGGACATGGTCAAAATCGTAAACGTTTCCGAAATTGAAATAGTAAATGAGTGAGGGTCGAAACCCAGAAAAAGTTTTAATGGCTAAAATTATACAACGACATCAATTAAAGTTATTAAGTTGTCGAAAATGTTTCAAGAACCAGGTGAGGAGAACTGGTTCCTTCAAACCAGCGTTCGACGAGTACCGACCTGGAAAGGATCAAATAAATTTATATTAGTGCTGAAGGGAGCTACGATTTTTGTGGGTCGAGAGAGAAAGAGTAGGAAGTCGATTGTCAATACCTGCAAGAGTCAAAAACCCCAATATGAGTACGAATTAAAACAGAAAAGAACGCTATCAAAACAAAAATTTGTTAAATGAGGAACAAAAAATTACTTGAGGCTCGAGCAACTCTAAGCTATCGAGGACCTGGCATATACATAGAGGAACGACAGAATTAAGCATACGACGGAGAGTGGACATTATCACAGACATAAAATAGTTGTATAAACAAATAGTAGGAATTCTTACCTATACAGGTTAAGAAAAGAGCGAATGATTCACATTCTTCTGTCGCCCTGCGAAGGACGCGGACAATCTTTCGATATGCTTAAGGGCGAAGACGAGTATTTTCCAGGACCATCAACACAACACAATGGTTCTATCTCGTTCTTAAGAATGCATATAGAGCAATATAATAACCAGAAACTTAAACCAATGAATCAAATCGTTGGAAGCAGCGGAATCCAACCCACTGCAAAAAAGAAACAAAAATTTTCATTAAGCGAAGTAGCAGACATAAATCCATCTGTATGGAACGATGGTAAACAATCCAGACAAATCTGAATCTCAGTGACTAGTCGAACAAATACGTGTTACCCTAAACGAATAAGGATACACTTCATAACCTCAGGAGTAGACATACCTGCGTGGTTCAGTGAAGCACTGAGACGCGTAGAATGAATGGATAGATGCACTGAGAACTCAATGGCGTCGAAAGTGCACTGTTATGAGACCAATCGAATAAGAATGAAGAGAAAAGAACCAGAAAAACCAATAATACTGAGGTTTATATGTACAAAACCCTAACGCATCGTTAGATCCACATCGTCCACCTGGCAAGATCTTAACGATGAAGCCACGGATAAAAGAGTGGGATGCGAAATGAACAATCAATACGTTCATCGTTTAATGTGATTTGCAATATCATAAATGTCAATACAGGCCAGTCGTGCCATCGAAATTACAATCGCACCAAGGTAAGCTGGTGTGGAGGGTTCCAGAGTTGCGTGGAGCAAACCCACGTGACCGCCAATCAAATAAGACTCATTCCAAACTACACAATTACACCCAAAATTGTCTACAGACGTACGTGGATAATGAATTCACGTCGTAACTTAATTAAATCACATTCTAATCCATATGACGTGGATATCCGAGTAAAGGAGTTTGGTTTAATATAAATGCTGACCAGAATTCAACGAATGGCCATGAGAGCCTGTACGCACAGATAGCCACACGAATACATTACATCAAATTATAATTCATACTTTGTAAACAAACGAGAATAGGTGAACAATCTTCACTGTTTCATATAAGTCGATCAAATTATATCTAGAGGGTTATTACATGCAAAGGGATGGGGTCCCCACTATCTATTAAAAGATTATCGTTGATGACCCAAGGTTCATTACGACACAAACAAGGTGGTGAGATATAACGGTGGAGTTTTGATAAACAAAACCATTGGGTGGTATTTTAAAAATAATGATGGTTGGCAGTATTAATATTATTATATCCCATTTGAGGTTGGATATAGTTGAGATGGGAAAATGAAACATAATTAGGTAAATAGTTATGAATTGAGTAAACCAACATAAGTATAGTATCCTTCCAGAATGAAATTGAAAAGAGGAAGGCTTGAAATAAAAACAAATTTTTTTTTTTGGTTACGTAATTTTTTTTTTTGGTTACGTAAGTTGGAGGTGTGACAATCAAAATGTTTTATCTGACATAAATGGTTGGAAAGAATTATGGAATATTATGGAAAAGGAATCTTCCAAAATTTCTCTTTTTTCCCGAATTTCTAGAATCAACATAGGTGCAAAGGGTAGTAACCTGTAGGCATTCAATGCAGGACATAATGGAGAAACGTGTTGGTGAAAGTTGTCCATATGATACCAGGGAGTGTTGGTCCTAAAACTATCTCATATGAGGTTCTTTTAGGTAGAAATTTTGGGAAATGAAGGAGAGAAACTTAGGTATTTGTGCAATGATGTTGACAAGGGGGAATAGGATGTTGATTGATCCCATTAGGAATCCTAATGACCAGATGTGAAAAAATGGCCTATAAAAAATTCCCCCCTAAAGAGAAAATTCATAAATTATGATTGATGACTAAAGTTCTTTAGCTTGTGACAAGTTGGAATCAAGAACAACCAATGAGCTTCATCTATTATAATACATTTTCATTAGGACATATTTTTGTCGAGGGAGGCATACCCTTACTCAGCGCATAAGCTAACATAACATGTATAATTATCAAAATACGCATCCACATATGAATTTGGTGGACCCATGATAGCATGATTGTCTATATAATCATAGCCATCATACATTTTAATCTTTGTATAAATCTTGAAATCACAACCCGGATGGATGAAACTAGATTTGGGGTCTTCTATCTCATTACCACAACCAACCAACGTATGATTCTAACCATGTGAATCAATGAGCTGAGGTTAAACATGGTAGACACCATTTTATTACAGGTTAATGTTGTAATTCTTTAACATACGCGAGGGAAAACACTAATGATGTTAATGGCTCTCAAGGTACTACGATATAATATGTTTGGTGTGAATAAATGAGTTGATGTCGAACACCACATAGAGTCTTTTGGTTGAAGGCTAATGATGTAAACCTACCACCCAGAGAGGGTAAAATTTTCGTTGATGTATGTAAGAACCAAGGTATCAAAGGGTGGTTTATAAGTCAATTTCCTGGATGTTGTGTTAAGTGTCGACAGGAATTGACTTGTCACAGGAGTGCCTTGATGTATCACCCATCAGTGACACAAAACGGGTATTATGAGTGAGATAACATGATGATGATATGGAACTAGATCAGGAAAGGAAAACATATAATGAAGGCTTAAGAGTGTTGTAAAAGATGTCAACTAAATGACTTCTCTTGAACACACTGGTGACACTGAATGGATTTGGAAGAATTGACATAGAACCAAAATGGAGGCTCTAAAAATTTATAATGAGGTGAAAGACAAGCATATGACCTAACCCAAAAGCCACAGAGATGAAGTGGAACAGTTTTATTTCCAATAGTGACTCATTGCCATTAGCAGAATGGAATACCGTATTTTCCCAATTTCACCACCATATTGGTCAATACCTCTTTCGTTTTTAACAATCTTGGAGAGGAAAACATATGCTTGATATGTAAGTTCATCCTTCAGATGAATCCCTCGGAGTATTTTTTAAGAACCCTGAGAAAGAGTGGTTCATCCTTCTCATGATTGACAATTCCATCATTTTTAATGTTTTAATGAGTCCAGTGAAGGTAAAAATTGACATCTTTTCATGTTTATATATTTTGAAAAAGAGGAAAAAAAGAAATCTCCAGATGTTCCTTTTCATAGATAGTCTCTTCAATACAAAAAGGTAGAAAACAATAATCAAGAGAACCTCCTAGTCATGTTCAGCTAAGCTATTCCTTTTTCATAAATAGTTTATCTTAGTCCAGAAAAGGTTTAAAATTATATTGAGTAGACATATTTTTATTTACTTTAACGTGTTTGAAAATACAAGTGCTCGACAATATTTTCATATTTTGGGAGTCGTAAAACAGTTGAAATAATACTCCTCCTAGAGTAACAAGTGGTATAGGGTATAAACTGGTTCGAGTCATGATGGAACTACTCAAAACATAGGTCAAGAGGTTTTCTAATAATACCACTCATTGCAGTGGTTCCTCAAGAAAGGGTAAAACAACCAAGTGAAAGAATATGATCAACCAAGCAGACGGTGATGATGGAATGAGAAAACCAAGGCTCATCTAGCGGAAATGGGCTGATAAAAATTCCAATCACGAGAGATAGGATGAGAATTGTTTCATTTTAATAGAAGTTTGAAAGATGGGAAGCTATGATTGGAATTGGTTTCATTTTTGTACAAGCTTGAAAAAAATAAAACTATGGTTGAAATAAGTTGGCATGCCCTTAACATAATGACTCAATTTGAGGTACATGCCCCCCAAAGCTTCATTTCATTCAATTGAGTAGACTAACGGTTACTAATAGATGGATGGAATGAATATTCATTTATGGGATCAAGTGAAATAATCAACAACGAATTTATGAGATCTAATCAAAGACTCAAATTGGAAGGGGGTCTATTTAATTTTTTAACGAGCATGACACAAGAGAAGAAATATGCTTATAATACCTTGTTTCATTTATTTATGAGCTTGACATAATACAAGGAATTATGCTTCAAATTTTGATCATGGCTGATAAGAGGCCATGACTTCCAAGATGTTCTCATCGGATGGGAAAAAAACACTCTGGAAGGATTAAGCTCGAGTACATGATGCACTATATCACCGACTAGATCATCAGTAGACGTAGGAATAGAATACATTTCCACATAATTAACCTATGGTGGTGGAGATACCACTTGCATATAAGGACCATTTATGGATTTTTCTTGATTAGGATTCAAATTAGGACTAATGAACAAAATTTGTTCAATGGTCATGATTCTTCCTTCACAAGGGAAACAAAAGAGTGAAGAGACAAGAGCTCTAATGAAATAAACATAGTCACACTCAAGGAGTAAATTAAAATAAAAATTTCCTTGGACTACCATCACATCAATATAGGGAGTCTTTCCTCCCATAGTAATAGGAAACATAATAAGGATCCCTAACTGTTGACTGGTTTCGATGTTAAAGGGAAACAAATTTCTGACTGATGGGAACAAGCCAGGGAGAACATAAATCTTTCCAAGCAGTTGAAGATAAAATACTAACATATACATCTTCATCTATGATTGTGTTAGGTATGGTCACATTATAAGCCTATACCATAATCTATAAGGGAACGTAAGGAGGAAGACGATATCTTTCCAGTCGGCTCCAATCAAAGGAAGTGCCCATACTACTTGGACGGGGTGTCATGGGAATAGGAGAACTACCCCCCTAGTGTTATGGGAATGGGAGAATTACTCTCCTATATCATTGGAATGGGAGGATTTCCCTCCAGTTCATTGGAACCTAAGCGATATGAAATTCACTCTCTTCAGGAATGGTACGATTAGTTGAATGCAGAATCAAGTCAACCATTTTCTCAACGAATGGTTGGTGAGGAACACACTCATGGGATTCACATTCAGAGAGAGTTGGATTGATTGGATTCTAATTCTGATCAATCAAATCATGAACTAGTGGAGTATTTGGAGAAAGCTTCAGATAACCAGCCGGAATACTAGGCTGAGAAGTTGTAAGGTTTCACAACACTTTTGAGGCTTCATCCATATAAGTACAAAGGTGAATAGGATTATTCCCTTCACACAACTTACATGGAAATCTAACTTTACCTTTTTTCACACAGACCTTACTATCACTAATCAATGGTTTATCACTAGTATGATCTCTAGAAGATGATGACAAAGAATGATGTGTGCCTGTATACCACACTTATAATATCTTTGGAATACTAGGACAATATCTAAGAAGGTGGTCACCCTTACAAAAATTTCAAGGGAATTTAACGTTGAGAGGATTATTTTAAGATTTTTCCATATTAGTAGAATCGATAGAAATGCTTGGTTGGTTTCCCCCTGCTTATTTTTCTTCTTCTTCTTCGGCCTTTTATTCTTCTTCTTAGCTTCCTGGTTACTATAATCAAGACTTTCAGTAGGAGAGGAGGAAGAAAGGGATGAAGAAAAAACAAGAGAAGAAGGAAAAGGTTCAACTTTAGGATGAACTTGAGGTTGATATTTTTTAGGTGGAGGAGAACTTGGTTGAGAAGAAGTTTGGACATTCATAATCATAGTGGTTAAAAACAGCCAAACTGGCAAACCAATGGTAAATCTAGGAAGGGACAACGTTTCCATATAAGGAGCCCTAATATTTCCAACAGAAGGAAAAGAACCAGTATTCCCATCATAGGTGTTTCCTTGATTGGTAGAGTCCATAACTATTTCCATTAGTCTCAACTTACGATCTACTAAGGGCCTATTCCACATAAAGGATGTTGTTTTCATTAAATTAATTTATTTTCAAAATTAACAACCAAAATAAATCAAAAAGGGGTAATCTAGGCATAAAGGATTACCAAGAAATTGTGAAGTGCGATATACACCTTAACGAACCAAGGACTTAACATACTGCAACCAGTATCCTTGAATGTTATGTTTAGTGTATCATGGTATACAAGGAGGAAAAATCAGTTACCTATGGAGAGGATATCAACCTATAGGGGACCTACAAAATATACTCTATGGTACGTGGAAGTGAATTTCGTAGTAGTGTTTTCTAATGTGTAACCATTTGATGAGAGCATTCCCATATAATTTTCATGTGTGGAGTGACATCAGATATACCCAAAGGTACGTGATAAAATATCATATACACTTACATACTTGGAACGAGATATCACCCTTGGAATGAAACGCTCGAAAAAAAATACATCTCCTACGTTTAATGACACTAGAACACATCCTTAACCTAGACCTCTATCTGTGTCATTAAGTTTGAAATGCTCCTTAGGTTAATTCATATGAATTTTAAACTTGATCTTGAATTAGATTTTAGACTTGATCTTGAATTAGATTTTTTTTCAAGGCTCTAAAATTGATGTCACCTATACATGGCTATGATGCAACTAACATGACAAAAATAACTCTTTTCATTTTCAATGAAAGCTATCTAGTGTAGGGAAGAGGTGCAAACAAGGATGCAAAAATCAAATATGCGGCTAACAAGAGCTTCCTAACTAGATATTTCAATTTCACTATTCCAATTCAATTCAAAGCATTAAAAGGTGCCAAGCCATGAAATGTATATGCATGATTCCCCTGAAAGATATGCAAATGTAGTCTATGCACAATTTCCTTTCCTTCTGTGAAAATGAGAATTATAACTATGAAATTATGATCTATGCAAGGGAATTATTAAAAATAAACACAAGAGGATTCCAATGAAATCAAACTTAATCTAAGATTTCACGAACAAAGGACTCAAACTGAAATTAGGTGAAATTTTCAAAAATAAAAAGAGATAACACTCAAAGGATGTTAACACTCATAAACAATTAAAAATAAACATGTAATTTCACACTAGGGAATCCCAATTTTAACCTACAAAATATTATATGCAAATACAAAGGTTTTTCTTTTCAAGTCTCTTAATTTTAAAAAATTAAGAAAACTAAGCTTATTCATTCATTCAAATAACTTTTTCAGAATGAGGACCACAACAACAATTTATCCAAGCGATCAATCACCAAACAAAATCAGTTTGCAAATGACCTAATGACAAAAACAAGGAAAAATAAAAACCAATTATTACCGAAGGCAATCAAACACAAATTCAAACCAAATTGAGGCTTTAGAGAAACCACAAGACACTCAAGACTTAGGGACGGTCATTTGGAAGTAGTATTATCAAAGAGACACTAAAAAACAAGGGAAAATTTTGTGTAAAAATAGGGGCCAATGTTGGTTGAAAAGAGTAACCAGTGATTTGCAACACTGGTGCATAATGGTCCCAGGTAAGGCTCAACACTCTGTCAAAGGCACTTCGGGAGCATTAGTCCATTGATGAAGGATTCTATCACAAAAATTTCAAAACAGATTAAATGAAAACACTTCCTATGAATGTTATTGACCGATCAAATAAAAAACGGTATGTAAAAGAGGTAATCATAGACAATGGACAAGCAAAACCACCAAGGGATTACACTATTCCTGAGAGGAGTCACCAATTGCTTATGTGGGATTTATGATTGCAGAAAAAAGTATCTCCCCTATGTTTGGTGGCTAACCTAGAACAACATAGAGACAATGGACCCAAAACTTTCCTTATAGTAAATATATGATAGAATGAATCATACTTAGAATTCGTCACATGCTTCACTCCTTCTTTAGCTTGAATGGTATAATTCAAGTGCCAATTTAAAAAATTAGAACCTGCACAGTCAGATAACACAAGCTAAGAAACTATGATATATATGCAGTATCATGTAAGTACTATATTCAATAGATCAACATGGTATTGAAATATATGAGATAACGACATAGCATATAGGAAAAAAGAGAATTATTTTCATTAATATAAATGGAAGGATATTACAACCACAAATAGATGTTGATCTTGTAGAATATCTCCTCCATGTTGTCTTGTCCTTTCCTTGTCACAATATGCACCTCCAATCACCCTAAATGCATGGAATAATACCTCTCACCTCAGAAACGTAAGGGTAGAATCATTCTTCAAAATCGAACCTCTTTCATATGGAAGGTTGTAAATATATAGAGGAGTGGGGTAAGTTGGCAGTTATTATCGAATTACCGATCTAAGTTTTAAGATCCATGTTTGATGGCAGGATGGTATCTAAGGATAAGGGATGGAAACTAAAAAGAGGGATAGGATAGGATCCGAATGTTTTATCTGAGGTAAATAGTTGTAAAAAATTCTGGAAGATTCTAGAAGAGGAAGCTTCTTGAATTTCTCTCTTTTTCCTAAAATTCTAGAACCAATGTAGGTGCAAAGGGGAGTAACCTGTAGGTGATAAACACAAATGAAAATGGATAAACCTGTAGGTGAATGCTGTCCATGGGGAGGAAAGGGATCATTTCTCCTAAAACTAGCTTAAATGAAGTGGTTTCGGGAAGAAATTATGGAAAATGAAGGAGAAAACCTTAGGGATTTGTGCAATGATATTGAAAAGTGGGAATAGTTGATTGATCCCATTAGGAGGCGTAATAACTGGATGTGACAAAATGGCTTATAACATAACCCAATTCTTGGGTTGAAATTCAATTTTCATGTTGCGGGTGATTAATAGTTTGTTACCCAAGCTCGAGAAAAATATCGTTTTTATGATTTTAAGCAGAAAAGGGGATAGATTGAAGCTAAATTCTTGCAATTCGATTTAGATCACAAGACATAACATACGTCTTCCCACTAAGGAGAAGATGGAATATGGCTACTGTGTATGAAAATAGTAGAAACATATGATGCTTTACCATGAGAAAAATGGTTTTTAGCTTGAGTAAATCTAGTACAATTATTTCCAACGCCTTGAGGCAGATGAAAATTTTGAGGATAAAAAGGATGCCTAGAATTCAATTTTGCGGTAGCGGATGGAGAAATTTGGTGATGGAAATTGTTGAATTTTGTGAGAAAACGTTGATGTAGCCTCCAAGTGTTGAATTCAAATGTTTATTCTAGTTGTGAATGTATGGTAAGAGTTTATATCATTCATGGGTCAGTCTAATAGGGTTTATTACAAGTATCGTGTTAGGTTTTCAAGTTTTATCTTTCATTTAGCTATCTAAGTTCATCTGTCATAAAATACTATATGTTCTCTTAACATATTATTTTTTCATATATACTAATATTTAAGAGAACCAAATATATTAGTTTTTTCATATGAATTGAAATTTTAAATGCATTTTGACATCACAAAATTTTACAGTTGTATTCTGTAAATACTTGGCCTATAAATCTTCCTTGGCTTGGAAAACAACTTCTTTGATAGATTTCTAGACATCTTAGTATTTTTCAGAACAAAAAACTCACTTTTTGAGTCATCATATTTCTAAGATTCTCACTTTGTTATAACTTATAGAGGTGCACAAAAGAATTCTACTACAAGAGTTGTTTATGAGAAAGAGAACGAAACTCTTAATGTTGCCTTATTTTACATCACAAATACACAAAACTTGGGAGTTAGTGATACTAGATATTTTATGGACATTAGAATTATGAATTATATATTGAATCATTCTCAATTTACCAAGAGATTAGATTGATAATTGTATGAGACAACACAAGTATCTCCCAACTCAGTTCGATATTTTGGTTTAGAGCTTCAGAATAGACAATATGACGCTAATATACAGCTTGCAGAGACACTATTTTGAGATACAACAAGCTGGAATAGTGTTGCAAAAGAATTTTGATGTTTATGTTTAAGTATTATAACAATTATCCTAATGTTGTTGTTGCTTTTGTGCAAATATAAAGTAGAATAAAATTCTTGTATTTATTTTGTTCCCAAATTCACTTGTGCATTAATATTTTTTTCACCTAATCCTTTAGAAAATTCTTAGAGTATATGCATTAAATACGCCATTCCTAATATGAAAATAAATGAAAGCTTTTTTGCATCGTTTATTTTTTCTTGAGGGAATGATGTCTATAACATAATTTTTTTTTTAAATATTGTTTGTGTTTATGTTACAGGGGCATAAAGTGTTAATAGATTTTGACATCCGAAAGGAAGCAAGAGTTTCAAACATAAATGTTGTTTTATCTTTCAATGCCAATGTTAAAAAAAAAAATTATGAACTTATTTTTTTTCTCGACTGGAAAGGGAACTTGGTTTATTCTCATCCATGGAAGATATGGACCATTATTATTATCCATTAGTGTTTTTCATGGTAAAGAATAAACATAGTGTGTTTTATCACATTAAAAAGGCATCGACAAAATATTTTTCAACTAAAGATAGGCATAGTCCACGAGGGTCAATATGGTTGCCTTAAAGTGATTTTTGTATGAATTGTCATAAAATATTTTTCTATTGTGAAACGGGAAACACATTCTTAGCTTCAACTAGATTTGCCACTTATAGATTTTTTTTTTTTTGTAGATTTTAGTCACTGTTGGTGACACTGTATATTCTAGCTCCAAGAGGAATAAAAGCAAGATCGGGATAGTGATTGGAATCACAGTTGAATTTTCCACAGCTTTGATATGCATAAATTCCTTTATTCTCCTATGGAATAGGAGAGATCAAAGCTCGTAGTAGTAGTGGTTAAGGGAAATGAAGGTGATCACAAAATATTTAAGGACTCTTACAAGAGATATGTTTCCTTACATTTTCTGGTTTAGTTTAACTATGAGTAGAAAGGATGGGCATGTGCTTCCATAGTAATTACTAGACTACATTTTTTCAACAATAAAAATTATCAGTTCAAAACTAAAAATATTCAACTATGGGGATATGAAAACTACAAGAAGAGATTTTGATAGAAATATTAAGTTAGGCGAGGGAGGATAAGGTGAAGTTTATAAGGAGTGCTAATTTTTTTTTTCATTTTTTTCACTATTATTTTAATGAAACTCAACAGCTACAATTCAAATGTATAATCATTCGATATTACTCTAGCTTTCTATATTGTTTTTGTTTTATCTTTTTTCTGATTGTTGACAATAGAATTTGTGGCATTAAAATATGGATTTTTTGTGGATGGTAAAGTGGTGATACTAAACCAACTCTCTTTTGAATCTAGACAAAGGAAATGCTAGTTTGTGATCAAAGTAGCTGCAATATCTGCAATGTGACATAAGAATCTTGTAAAGTTGCGAAGATTTTGTATAAAAGTAGATCATTAGTTCCTAGTGTATGAGTATTTGAAAAAAAAACAGTCTTGAAAAATATGTATTCACTATATCCCTATATAAGTAAATATAAATCAAAAATTTCATTTTTGAATTTATTCACGACATTGCAAAAAATATGATGGTGTCATGCCTGTCACAAGTGATAACACTATAAGCTCAATCTGGATTGGCCTAGCCGATATAATATCTGCATTAGTGTTGCACATTGACTCACTTACCTTCACGAGGAGTTCAATACTCAGATAGTTCATCAAGATATCAAAGTCGGTAACATTATGTTGGATGACTCTTTGAATCCTAGAATATCATATTTTTGCTTGGCTGGGCTATATGATGAGAATAAAAATCGCATTAGCACCAAAGTTGGGTGTTAGCACTCTGTAGTTTTCCTAGGCTGGAGGGGAAACTCTAGAGGTAACCACAAAGAACTTTAAAGGTTGGATCTAGCCCTTCCAACTTGAGAGAGGGCTCTTTCTATTTAAAATTATCAATCACTCCTTTTAAATTTCAGAATAGCTATAAATATTCAGGAATAGGTTTTAAAGTTTTTTGGTTGTAAGATGTAGGAAAAGGTCATTCGGAATGGAGTCATAAAATATTTGGTAAGAAATTACAAATAAACAAAGTAGATGAAACGGGGCGAGGTATCCAAACTCTTGGATATTACTAAATTATTGTGGTATTTATGAGATGAATAAGAGTGATGATCAATTAGATAGTAACATACAAAGAGGAATTCTATATTTAATCTCAGAAGGAAAACATTTAGATTTACTTAACAAGACTGACCAAAGTACTTAGAGTAAATTTTTTTCATAAGATTCTTGCTAAAAATTAAGAAAGAGTATCCATGTCAAAACTAGAAGGAAAGGAAATTTGACAAAGAGAAAAACATCACCATTTATCTGACACAAGTATGTTGAAACAATATGGCCTCTGTATTTTTTAATTTATTACTTCAAGATAGAGTACACATCTTACATTCAATAGAAATATCATCTCATTTACATAATATAACCCTTTCTAATATTTTTTACAAAATTATTATTGAGTATGTCTCGAACTATTTCGGACTTCAAATAAAATTTATTACAAAATAATATCTACCAATGATGTAGATATTTCAAAAATAGAACTGAATTATATGAAATACTAGACTAATTTGGATGTTTTGTTCACTTTTTGATGAGTGTCACTGTTGACTGTAGATATATTAATGCTTCTTTTGTTTGAATCCTCCTAATTTGTAGGTTTTCTGTTTGATTTTAATCAACAAGATCTAACAATTTATTCCATCGTTCTTCACATGGAATAGATAAATTTACCATAATTCGAAGCCTTTCATCTACTTCTACATTTGTTTGTAAAGTTGACTTATTCAGGAATAGATGATGGACTTCATACTGAATTTAGAGATCATATTGTAGGTCTTCCAAGAAATCTTATCCACTTAGTATTCCTATCACTTTGGAAAATTTGTATGTATCTATAGCTATATTACATAGCTGTTACTGGTAGTTCTGTAATGGAACCATTTTTCCATTACAAGCTCTCAAAGGTGGAAGCCCTTTCTCCTGCAACAAACTTAATTTTCTATTGAATCTCTTTACTTGTAGTTCTAACTCTTGCATTTCTTTTCCAGCTGTATCATAAGGTTTTTCTTTGTTATAAATATCTTTACTTACATTACTATGCCTCTTATATCTTGAATCCAGAGTTCTTCAAGCTCATTTTTAGTCTTGGACTTCAACATCTTGATAATATTGTGTGCTTATGCTGGCCTATGTTCAATTTTAACTTTTGTCTGATCAACTGTTTCTTTGACATCTTGTACTAGTTATTTATACTCAAATATAATCTAAAATGAGGGCCAAAACTCTGTAATATTGGAATTAATGCTATCTCGTATACTTTATTTAGCCTCTGCCAACATTTGTGTTGTTAAAGACTGATTTTTATATTTTGCAATCCGTTGAGTCGGTTTGAAATTTTTCTTCACTTCTGCTAAATATGCATTGTCATCCTTCATTTTATTTTCCCCCATTTGTCTCAATTATGCTATTAATGATAAATCTCTTAAATATTTTAATAAATTTTCAGAAGATTATGCAATAGATATTTCAATCCTTGCTATTGAAGTTGTTGTTGTTTGTTGTTCTTATGTACTTGTAACTACCAAAATCTCTTTTTCTTTCAAGATTTCCTCCATGTCTTTCTCCATTTCTGAATTTGAAGCTTTTGTTCAACCATAAAATTGAAATTTTTTTCCTTATCTACTTCTAGCTGAGTGATTTCATTGGTTTATGGATGCTCTATGGTTGGGATCTTGAACTTCTTTCTTAGAGATTGAATATTAGCATTTTTTATCATCACCTCAGTTGCTTTTATGTCATTGGGATCATATCCTAGTTTAATTACTAAGTCTTCAAGAGATTTTGTTTGGGTTTCTTTAGCTAAGGATGACATTCACTCTATATTTATTTGTGAATGCATGTTATTAAAATATGACTGCAACTTGGTGGTCTCCATGGTTGAACTTGTTAATGTTTTGTATATCATTTCACCAGCCCGTTTGTGCCAATCAATGTAGTCGATTGCATGAATTTTCTTGGTATCAAAAGAAACGACAGAGGCATTGTAGTCCTCTACACTTTTAGGAACTGAGACTATAGGTTCCAAGAAGGATAATTTGAATTGTCCCTTCTCTATGTCAAGTGCAGACAACAACCTGTGTTGAGTGGTAGAAGTATCCTTCCAAAATTCTGCATATGTTGTAGCTTTCAATGCTTCATTATTCTTCTTAATATCTCTATATCTAGCAAAAAAATTTGGTTGTACTTCCATATGGGATGTAGAAGACACCGCTGACCATGTTATATCCTCAACATATGGCAACAAAGTGGTAGGAAGAATTGTTAAAATAATTGTGGCTTTCTCTTGTGAACCCTTTTCTTCTGATGATTCCTCTTGTACATTTATTACTTTCCTTGTATTGATGTTAAATTTTGTCTTATTTCTTCTCTTGATATCATGAAAATCAGTAGGTTGAGACTTTTAATATGTTGGAGAAATAGTTTCCCTTATTATCTTAGTTTCTTTGTCCTTTGGAATAGGTGTTTGCAGAGATGTATGCTTGACAATTTGATTTTCACCCTCTTACAATGTACTATATGTCCACTTCTCTTGATTGGCATAATACTCTATTTTTTGTCTACATATATGTGCATAAGGGGTGGTCTTTTTCTCAACTATCAATTTTTAAATTATCCCTAATGGATCATAATACCATGTGAACCTCGGCTTGAATTTCATCTGCTTTATTAAGTCATTTTCTTCATTTGTTGTTGCTCTGGTGTTGAAAATGTAAGGACCAATATGAGCCTTCAGGTTAAATCGTTATTCCTTTTTTCTTGACACAAAATGAAGGCCATCCATATTTAACATTTTCCTGATATATTCCAATGCAAAGATTATTATTGGTACAAAACTAGAAATATGTACAGAGGGAGTTCACATACATATATTCGATTTTTTGTATAATTCTAGTAAAGATACAAGTATCCAACTTTGGCCTATTTTGTAAGATGAAAAATCCTTTTGATTTCTGGTGAAATCCTTGGTACAATATTGTTGCTAACAAGGCATAAGGATACATGCAAAAACCGATCTACAAAATTACTAAAAGAATATTCCTATTAATTCATTCTCACCAAGGAAGTCTAGTGAATGACTGATAGTGGTGTTCCTTGCATGTCCAACTTTTGCAATTTAAATTTGAACATGTTTGTTTGATAGAATAATATTAAAGACACAAGGATTGATTGGTGTTTGAATGCACCTTTAGCAGTAAATTTTAGAAATTGATCATGAATAACATCTGATAGATATTGATTGTAGTTGAAAATGACTGAGGGCTTCCAACCAACTGAGGATACTGACATAAACGCTAACACTACTTCATCCAGTGTTGATCAGGGTGGGGACGATCCCATTCATCCAAAAGTTCTATAAATTTATTATAAAGCGACAAAAAATCATGTGTCTTCTCAAATTAATCAATATTAACCATAATCTAGACTAAAAGAGGAATTTTAATTAGTCCACTCCTTTGGGATTTTTATTTTTTATTCATTTTAATATATTTTTCTTTTCTCCCTTCTTTATTTTTCTCTATTTTTCTTTTATTTTTCCTTTTTTCCTTTTTCCTTATTTTTTATTTTTCAAAATAATAAAAACAACTAAAATAAAAAATAAGTTACAACATCCCTTAGGATAAAAAGGCAAATAGTCATACCTTCATCACTATATTTATATGACCCTAACAGTGGTTCCAATGAGGGTGGTATATGCTCTGTGAGGTGCCAAGAACACCGTTGATGAGTAGCCTTATCCATTGGGAGTTTACTCGTATTTAACCAATTGAACCAAACTTAACTTAGTAAAAATTTAATACATATAGAATCAACACATTAGAAACTCAGGACCTTCACTTTGGGCTTCAATTTCTGATGGCAGACACCCGCACGTGAAGTATTTGAAAAAATAAATGGTATATACAGTGATGTTTTTTTAGACTAGTTGCACTTTAGGAAAAATAAAGTTTGATTAACCCACCATTGAGAGACCCTCAAGATATGAATTCCCCTGTTAGATCCTTCAACAAAAATGCATTGGTTTCCTCGAAAGCTTCAATCATGTAAGGCCCTTTCGACAAACTGTCAAATTTTCCATGCTTTCATTTTTCCTCATTTCTGGCATCCCATTTAAAAAAAAGGTAATTAAGCTAAAAATAATAATCTTTCACTCTCCTATAATGGATCCTTTTGATCTTATCCTCAATTATCTTAGTGTTTTTGTATACGTCTTCCCTATTCTACTGCAATTGTATAATTTGATTTATTCTCCTTTGTAGATCATTAAGCTCTACTTATGTTTCCTAAAATAATTTCAACACTAGAACCCCAAGGGAAGTAAGAAAAATATAATCAACTCCATTAACCAATATTAAAGGTGACATTCAAATGGAATTTTTAGTACTTTCCCTCTCTTCCCATAAAGCATTGATCAATTTTTTATGCCATGATTTCTTTTCCTCCTGTAACAATTTCTTAATGATATTGACAAAATTTTTGTTGGAATATTATACTAAAACCATTACCTTGTGGATAATATGTAGTAGAGTATCCAAGCACTATATGATAATTATTACAGAAATCCATCATATTTTTGGATTTACATGCAGCAGCATTATCGGTGATGAAATTATGAGGAATGCCAAACCTAGAAAGAATATTATGTTCCATAAATTGCATAATTGTTGAGTCTGTGGCCTACCTAGTTGGAACTTCTTCTATCGATTTGGTGAAGTAATTTGTGGCTGTTAGAATCCAATTGTTTTGGGTTGAATAACTTCGATAAATATCCTCAATAAAATCCAATCCCTACTACTGAAAATGTATCTTTACTGAAATAACATTCAAAGGTAAAGGCAACAACTTTTTCTTACCTTCAAAATTTTGACATTGATGAAAAGTACAAACTTTTTCATGAATATCACTAAACAATGAAGGCCAATAGAAACCTACTCTCAAAATATTATTTGCTATAGTCTTCCAGAAAATATGACCCCCACAACACCCTTTATGAAACTTTTCCATTGTCTTATCTGCTTCATCCTCTAGCAAACAATTTAATAATGTTCCTCCTGCATCTTTATAGTACAAATATTGATTTAGAATACAAAATTTAATAGCCTTTAATTTTAGAAACCTCGCGTTTTTTTTAGTCAAGCAAGTTGGAGCTTTTAAATGTTGTATACCATAGATAATATATGTATACCAAGTGGAAGAAATAAAACTTTCTGATACTTGTTGTACTACTTCTACTTCATTGTTTTGACCATGCATCGAATTTATATCCAATGCAT
This sequence comes from Pinus albicaulis, assembly GCA_034641835.2. Lineage (NCBI taxonomy): Eukaryota > Viridiplantae > Streptophyta > Pinopsida > Pinales > Pinaceae > Pinus > Pinus albicaulis. The sequence continues at coordinate 421,054,021 of CM076579.1, read as the reverse complement.
GTAAATTTTATTCAACCATCAATATGGCTAATCATTGAAATTTAATAAGTTTTGTGGGCCTAATATCAATGTCATATTCCAAAATAATGGTTACCCACTTACGTCTCTTTCTTTCTGGATCAGTATGAGTAAGGATGTTCTTTACCACAGCACTAGGAACAAAAGAAATGATATGAGAATGTAAAATATACACTCTAAAATGTTTTAAATCTTTCACCAAAGAAAAAACTTGTTTTTCCATAATATTTTATTTCAAAAAATCATCTCTTAATCCCCTGCTAGAAAATGATATGGCTTGCTCATGATCCTCTTGGTTTTTCTACATTATTATTTTTGTAATAGTGTGCTCAAAAGAAAAAAGAGAAAATCATGAAATATTTTGTGTTATTCAGGACTAACCAAAATGAGAGCATGGGTTAATTTTGATTTCACCTAATCAAAATATATTCTTGTTTCAGCAATCCACTTAATCTCACTATATTTACTTAACATATTAGTCATAACTCTTAAAATTTCAACCAAATTAGGGATCAATCTCCTCAAAAAATTAATTCTGACAAGGAAAGAATGCACTTACTTTTCTTTCTTGGGATGTTAACCTTTTGGATAGCTTCAATTATTCTTGGATCAATTCTAATACCATCTTTAGAAATAATATGTCCAATTAACTTACCTTCTTCCATACTAAAGAGAGACTTCTTTGGGTTCAATGAAATACCATATTTTCTGCATTTATCAAATACAATTTTCAAGTGTTGCAAATGGTCTTCAATAACCATAGAGAATATATTAATATCATCAAGGTAAATAACAACAAAAGTATCCTTGTCATCTGCATAAGAAATATCCATAGCTCTCTGGAAAATTTCCCTTCGATTCATAAGTTTGAAAGGCATCTTCACATACATAAATGTTCTCCATGGTGTTGTGAATGTTTTTTTTCTTGATCATCTAGATGCACTAAAACCTGGTTGTACCCTAAGAAACCATAAAGTAATGAAATTTTGTTGTAACCAACTAACAATATATGGTCCATCTTTGGCAGGGGGTAGTTTTCTTTGAGGGAAACCTTGTTGAGGTTCCAGAAGTCTACACATAACCTTATCTCTTTGGTTTTTTTCTTTACTCGTACTAGATTGGACAACCATTTATAAAATATCAGAGGTACAATAATCTTAGCATCAAAAATATTTCTTACCTCTTACCTCATATATTCCAATGAAAATATTCTTATTGGTACAAAAATTGGAAATCTTTAGAGAGGGAGTTCACATCCATATATTCGAATTTTTGTATCAGTACGGTAAAGATATCGGTCTCCAACTATGGCCTATTTTGTAATATGAAAAATCCTTTTGATGTCTGGTGAGATCCTTGGTACATTATTTTTGCTAAAAAGTTATAATGATACATGAAAAAACCAATCTACAAAATTACTAAATGAATGTTCCTTTGAATTCTTTCTCACCAAATAATTCTAGTGAATGAATGATAGTGGTTTTCCCTACCCTTCCAACTTCAACAACTGAAATTTGAACGTATTTGTTTGATATAACAATATTAAATATACAATGATTTACTGGTGTTTGAATGCACCTTCAACAGTAAATTTAATAAATTGATCATGAATAACATCATATAGATATTGAATGTAGTTATAAAAGATTGAGTGATTATGAATCGCTGATAATACTAACAAAAATATTAACACTACTTCATCCACCAATTGATCTATGGGATAACATAATAGGCAAGTAACCATAGAAATAACTTTCCTTGAAATTTATGGGAAAATAAAAGCAGTAGGGTATCATTTCTTGGCAACTCATAATTCTCAGGTAGAAAATATGAAAAGAGATGGGCTCTTTGAGAAAAGGTAAGATCATGATATATTTTCTTAAGTGCACGAGTGGAAAATGGATGTAAAGTATCTTGGGGATTAATCTGAATGGATTGGAAAATAACTTCTGTGGTAATTAAGAATATGATTTCATTGTTTTTGGAAATTACCACCCTTTGACTAGGAGGTACCTAAGATGACACCATCTAACGAACTCCTGGAAAACATGAGTCTGGGGAAAAGTAAACTGGGGTAAATATGACTCCCAAATACTCAATTCATCAATGTTACCTAATTTTTTTAATTCACCCAGTTATGAAGTTCATATAAATCAAACTCACACTGGGTTTCCACTATCTTATGTTGTGTGTAAATTAAATAAATTTCATGTAAGTTAGGAACATAAGGAAAAATAGGACGACCATTTTTTCTTTTCATTTAGAAATTTTAGACTGTAAAGGAGGCTCAAGGGGGAATTCTCGACTGTACTTGATCGATAGTATAAGAGGATGTCAATTGCAAAAGGCATTGGTACACTACAAAAAATATTCTGGTCTGGACCTAAATTGATAAAATGAAATGTAAAAGGGAGAAATTTTAGGCAATGCAGTATTTTTGAAACAAAAGGGAAAAATATTTAAAGGAAAAATTACCGGTTTTGAGCATCGCTTTTAAAGATTTAAATGTTAGTGGGAATTAATCAGCAACGTTGATATGACTGTTGGCAGGAAATTTAACGTCCAACGGTAATGTGATGTGGGGGGAGGGCGGGGGAGGGGGTGTTGACATGGCGTAGATGGATGTTCTGGAAAAAGGTGGAGCATTGTGAATGAAGCAAGAGAAAGAGAGAGAAAGTGGTGGTTTACGAGAGGGGGTTGAATGGTGAGCAGTAAAGGAGGGGAGGCCCCCGAAATAACTATGTATTCACCATGTGTTCCTTTGTGGTTTCCATCAAACCATTTTTAGGACCTCCCTCCTTAGTAACTTTCTAGATGTCGGGGGAGGGGAGGGGGGCGACAAACATTATCCCCTACCATTGATCTGGTCAAGGACGATCTCGTCTGTCCAAAAGCGCCAACTCTTTATTATAAAGTGACAAAACATCATGTCTGTTCTTATTTAAAAAATAAAATGAACCTTATGCTCATTAGTCAATATTACCCATAATATAAACTAAAGGTGACATTTTAATTAGCGCCCTTAATTCAGATTTTTATTTTCTATTCATTTTTATATATTTTTCTTTTCTCCCTTCTTTATTTTTATTTATTTTTTTATTTTTTTAATTTTCCTTATTTTTTATTTTTTTAAAAGAATTAAAAAGGATAAAATAAAAAATATGTCACAACATCCCTTAGGATAAATAGCCATATAATCATACCTTGATCATTATATTTCTAGGACCCTAACAGTAGGAACAATGTAAGTTAACTTAGAAACTTATATTTTTGGTTATGGCCACTCTGATTTCCCAATAACAATAAGAAAACATATGTTCTTTGTCTAACATACATTAGGTTAGCATGAATTTATTGGGAAATTTGAATGGGTATTTGTTTAAAAATTGAAATAGCAAAATATTGACTATCGAGGGTATAGATTAGTTTAGTAATAAAGTTTAATGTTAAAAATTTTATTGAGATGTATTTGCTTTAAATCCAAGATTGTTATTGTATGTTGAATGAGATAAGTCGTGTTGATATGTTTGAGGGTTATAGTGGTATCTATTGGAATCCATCTCATATCCTATTATGTTAGCATGAACCCAACCCAATTACCCATTCCATATAATATAATAACTTTTAATTCAGTACTACAAGAAAGGGGATTTCGACACATTTATTTATGAAAAAATAATTATTTGCCTTAAAATTTTCATTTTGTCTCAAATATTTCGTCTCAACTATTTACTCAATTAAATCATTATTGTGATATTTTTTTTTGCCCGTTAATGCCCATGATGCATGGTATTTTTTTTATTCTGTAAGTGTTTTATGTGGATTTTGAGTTTAAAGTGTTTGGAGTTTTCATTTATAGAAGGATAAATGTCGATTCCACCCATTTCAAGATATGTTGAGTTCACCCAATAAATTTTTTCACCTCTGTTGTGAATGGTAAAAAACATGCACCTTATTTCCTCTCTTAATCTGCATATTAATTATTTTTTGATAGGCCACAAGACTATGTCCCATGTTTTCAGCAATCCTACGTGCATGAAATCCTTGATGTTGGCTACCTTCAGTATTTAAGATAAAGTGGGTGATGCTTCAGGTAGGGCCGACCCAGTCTTTCACTTAACCCCATCACTCTTCAATCTAGGTAAAAGGTTGAGACACTCTTGAGCCCGATTCCATTTAACAGAGAAAAACCTAGGTTTAGATCTGCGCTCTGAAAAGAAAGGAGGAGACATGAACCACTCAATGCTCTAGGGACCCAAGCCATGATCCTCACTATAGTTTTTTTATGGTAATATAGTTCACCCTCCTTCGGAATGGAATATTGTAGCCATTTTGTATGAACCTCATAGCAAGTTCTTGTGTAGTAAGGCTACATATAAGGGTACAGTGGTGAAAAATCACATGAAAATGGCACTGTTTTTATCCATTATTTTTTAACTTGTCTCAATATGGATATGTATTTAGTTAAACCTCTACATCTTTTGGGATCCCAAATATCCTCTCATAATTTGGGGATATTCCCTCCCTAACTTGACGCTAATGCTCTCATATCCAATGCTAATGATAAATTCATTAGATATGAGAGAAAGTCTAAGATCTCCAAGGAGATGGAAAAGATCAAACACAAGATATACATGCTTGTATTTTGTGTAGAAACATTCACCTCACCTCCAAGAATTGAATTGATCCTGGTCATGGATGCCTGGTAAGGATTTATTTTGGTTTTGTCTGTTAAGGTTTATTTTGGGCCTATATGTTAGGGTTTATTTTTGGTTTTTTTTCTTGAATTCCTTCTTAATTTTAAAATTTAGGGTTTATGACCTATATTCCTTTCAAGGTTTCTTTTTAGGGTTTTGTATGATGAGGAAGAATTCTCTTGACTCAGTGACAAATATTGTCGTGAGCACAAAAGGTTTTTTGGAGAACCATCTACTAAGTCTGAAATCTCCTGTCACTTGTAGGTAAATAGATCTCTTCTATTTATTTTATACATATAATTGGAGTTGTCACTTTTTTTTTAATTTTCATTTCTTATATTATGGATCTAAACGTCATTTATTTATAAACCTATCCTAGTTGATTCTCCTCGGTCATCCAATGGAGAAATATTCTCTTCTCAAATAGAAATGAGTTTCATTTCAAATATCTCTAATGGTAGCCTCCCATATGTTTGTGTTCTCGGCAATGACATTGTCTTACTTGAGGATACTTTCAATGCATGACCTAGTGTATTCTTATTCCATATTTTTTGAATGAAATTCACAATTGTACACACCATAGAAGTCGCTGGGATAGAAATGATATTAAGTGCATCATGTATCTCCCAAATAGTGGCATTATTATTTAAATTATATAGGTTTTCGATAAATATAGTGTGCTGTAGCGAAATAGTTTTTGGAATGAGATATTTGACTTAAAGAACAAGGAACCTTTACAAAAAAAAAGTAAGACACGTTTAACAAGGTTATAGGACAACACCTACTGATAAGTTATAAAATTTTATCTCGATGAATGGATTTTATATTCCCCTAGTTATAAGGAATCCTAGAGATGTGGTGTTAATATCTTCTTAGAAATAGGTTAGGCCCCACAAAATCCCATGTTACTTTGTCAAAATCACATGAGAATCCATGTGGGCTTAGAGATTTATCATTGGCTATCTCATCAAGAGTCACAAAAAATCTTATCTGTAGATCGCAATTGATCACACCTAGCAGCATATGATTCAAAGAGTTTATGAGGTACAACATCCATGCAAATTTACATAGACATTGTGTGTTCTTGTATCCAATATTGTGACTAAAAGGATATTTTATGATAAATAATTAATTTATATTTGATATATGCTTCTTGATACAATAGAATTCCATTGACATTAACAATAACAATAAACTTAGAGGCTTCATTCCTAGCCAGGGCTCCAAAGAGGGATTTGTTAACCTTATCCTTAATCTCAATCGAATAGAGACAAAATTTCATTGACAAACCATTGGCCTTTCTACCTTGATGAATTTTTAAGATATTTCATAGCCTAGTTGTTTGGCTTTGGCTTTGTAGGCCTTCATCACGTGAAGATACTTGAAAGTGCTTACTAACAAAAATTTACTCATCCATCCCTTCCATTTCTCCATCTCTTATATTTCATTTCATGTTGTTTCTAAAATTTCACTTCTAAAACTCATATAAAAAGAGGAATATTTCCACTAATCATTCCACCTGAAGTTTCCTTGCAGCCCAATGAATAGGTTCTAAATAATCCTTATATTTTAAGGAAATCATGACTTCTAAGATGTGAATTATTTAGTAGATAGTGTGACCTGGGCATATGGTTCATTAACTCCCCCAAAAACATGAAAAATATACAATAATAGTCAAAATGTTATCCATGACCATTAATTGAATCGACTTGGAACCCTAGTTTTGTTAAAAGAAAGGAAGTTTTGTTTTGTGAACATGGTCAATATTGAATCATTTACTTCTAAAGTTGTCCTAGGGGAATGGAAGCTCAACAAAATCATTTCCTAAATATTGAAACTAGGAAATGATGAAAATCGAACTCCCTCTCCCTATAAATCCAAGGATCGGGAAATAAGATTTATTTATCATTTCAGGATTATATCATGTTAAGTTCTTGTAGTTAAAGAAATAATTTTTTTACATCCCTTCCCTAATACACTACTCGAAGGCTACCCTCTCACATGCATTATTGGGTGCATAATATTGGCCATACCAAACATGTGACCCTCGAGATTCAAAATTACTTAGAGAAGTCTATAAGTTAGATCAACTCCTCCATTTATTACATTGTTGGCAAGGGAAGGTACTACTAAAAGTGCCACCTTCACTTCTCCCCCCCCCGATTAGGCAATTAACAAGACGATGTATTCCATATGATATCAAAGGTTAGTTTGAGAAAAAATACTAGCAACTTCAAAATCTTGTGAACATATAATTTCAAATTCTTTAAGTGACGTGTTATCACAAAATATAACACTTTAGTGAAAAATCCTCACAAGGTTCTTACGCTACTAGAACATTGAAGTGTTACCATTTTCACCCAAATTCCCTTGTCTTATTGAAGTACAAATTCAGCTCAAAGAAGGATTCTTTATTTTAGTACAACTTGGGGTTCCTAAAGCAAGACACAAACAATGTAAGGTCTACTAAATAGCTACCCAATTTACAACCAATGAAATATAGGAATAAAGATATGGATTAGGTACTTATTCATAGTAAATTCTATATCTGGTTTCATTTTTCTTTAAGATTTTTCATAGGGTTTATCAAGTTAATATTAAAAGAAAAATTATCTCCAAATATTGAAAATATGAAAAATACTAATATATGTTTTAAAATTTCCAATTTGGATAAAAAAAATTCAGCAACAATTAAGTTGTAGCAATAATATATTTGAACCCTTTCAATAGGTTATAACTTAGATAAATTATGGCTAAAACAATGGATATATATATATAATTTATACAACTTATTAAGTATGAAAAAATAAAAGGCATATAATATCCAAAATGGGCCAACATGTACATCCCTGAAAGGATGCATTAAAAACCCGCTATGATACATTTCCAAATAAAATAGCTTTCTTATGAAAATTGTGTGAGAAACCCTAGATATCTATGGTTTTTATGGTTGTAAATAAAATGTAATCTATTAAAACCCTAAATTCACCCTAAAATTAAAATAACATTTTTTATTTTCAATATAAGTGTGACTAGATAGGAGATTAGTGCCTACTATTATAATTTTGGCATATGTAGTCAACTAAGAACTCCCTCGAAAGGATATAGGTATATATAAGGTGATATCTAATGATGTCCACTAAAAAACCTAGAATATCCACCGATTGTCTTACAAATTTTAATATATTTCAAGGAAATTTAATCTACAACTAATCTTCCAATGGTTTTGAGGAAGGAACTTGTTCATTAAAAAAATTAAGAGTGTTCACCGGCAACACCAAAGAAGCATAATTACAATTCTAATCATCCATAAACAACATACAATGAGATTAAAGATCCTTTGCTGAAGAAATTTTTTGATCTATAAAACCCTATCTAAGGGCATCTCGAAATTGTAAAAGCATTGACAAAAAATCATCCTCCGGAATTTACTTTAGTTATCCATAGAAAATATATAGAATTGATAGTATAAAATTATTATTTCACCATAATTTCTAGCAATGAATCGAAATCAGAAGTTCTTATTTTATTTATAAGGGAGATCTATTATCCATCTCATTAGAATGATAACATTTTATTCTTAATAACACTAACAAAACATAAAAATGCCTTTATCATTTTAGAAGCCCTAAAGATAAGGTCATAATACAAAATATCCATTATACAAGGGTGGAAGAGTTAAAGGACATCTAACAATTCTCCCATGGTGAGATAATAATGGTCATATGCTGAGATGTCCAATGCATCTCAAAGTCACACTTATGGAACTTTTGGTTTTCCAAGAGTTGATGACTTCATTAGGAACCAAAATTAATGTGTAGCGTCTCCAAAGTGAAATGTTTCCTCCAAGTGGTGCAATGTTTTAACCAAAAAGCACTAAATAATTTTCAAAATGCACAACATCCCCTAAAAAGGGTGCCAAGTCCTCCCTAAAAGGGTTGTTGGCATTATGATGTAATTTGTTGTCCTTTATGGAAACCTACTTGATGAGTTTCATTTTGATAGCAACCTATTTGTTGAAGATATAAACTTGAAGAATCTACAAGACCTACTCGATGAGTTGCCTTTTGATAGCAACCTATTTTTTGAAGATGTAAACTTGATGTATCTGCAGGCCAGTTTAGATGTGACATAGAAAGGAATACCAGTCAGTGACAGAGAAATTATGAAGGCAAAGTTTTAGGAAATATACACAAGTTTGATGAAGGGAAGTCGTGAATATGTAGATGTATACACAGGTTCAATTCATTTATATAAACAGGTTTGATGAAGGGAAGTCGGGTACACACTATATATATGTAGGTTCAATGAAGCCAAGTCATATATATATATCCAGAATATACACAGAATTTGTGTATACATATTTTTGGTGAATAAAAGTCATGTATACACGTGGGTACAAAGAAGCAAAGTCATGTATGAGGTGGCGCACTAATTTTAACAACACCAAGGGTCTTTACCATGGTATTAGCCCATAATGTTGAGCACAATAATAGCTATTTGATCCCTTCCAAGAATACCATTGACACTTGTGTGGTTTTGGCTCATGGTATATGCTAAGGCTTAAATTATATAAGGAGGTGAAGATAATAGTGCTAAGGTGTTCACGAGGATGTGAATTGTATGAATATTTCAATCTAAAGTATATCTACATGGAATAGGCTATAGTTGAATGATATATCTGAAATAAAGATGCACTCATGATTACAATGATGGATCAAGATATCTAGAACTGAAATGACTATGTATTGCATCATTTGTTTATGGGATGTTTAGATCTGTGATTTGGTGTCTGTTTATTATCTTGAATTTCATGATCTAGGTATGTCTAAATTTGTGATGTGCAACATTGTTATAATTTGAAATTTGTAGATCTGTACGCAATTTTGACTCAAGGAAAGCGAGTATACACACGGGTCTGATGATGCAAGGTAGCGTACATTTTTGGAATTTTTTTATAACTATATGTTGGTTTAGTTTTAGATAAGCGTGTATACATGAGGAAAAGCCTTATGAAAATCACGTACATAAAGGAAGGGTTTCTTCTTACAAATGACTGATCAATCAGATCAGATTTGTCTGTCAATGATGTCTTCATGTTGATATGGGATTAGTAACAATGTCTGAAGTTGAAATTGAGTGCATGTTGATTAGTTGAAAATGATAATTAATGTTGTTAATTGTATAAGGGTTCAGAGATCTGTAACCTATCAGAATATTTCAAAATGTCTCTGTCCATTTCTGTGACTGATTCAGAGTAACATTTTTAATAACTTAGTATATTGAGATCTACAAGCACGTTTCTCTACAGAAAAGTGCGTACACATGTGAGTTGCCTTAAGTGAGGTAGCGTATACATTTTATTTCACGAATTATCATGGTTGCAGTTTATTCAATGTGTTGATGCAGTAGTCTGGGTTCAATTCTGATATTCTAGTTACAGTGATCTCACTGTGAATTGAATTTCTGATTGGTTAAGTTATTTTTTCCTTCAATGGTTGGTTCAGTATTCGAGTGATTGGTGATTGTTTGGTTCAGTGTTTTTTTTTCACGAATTGGATGAATGTTTTGGGTATAGTAATTAGTTTCTATTTTGATATTTGACTTATCTGATGTTAAAGGGTTCAACATGGATTATGAGATGAAAATAGGCCTACAAGTTGTGATGTATTGAAGTCGATGGATCCAGTGTGAAAATTTATGAAACATGGTCTACAGTGGCTTTGAGGGTTGAAGCCTTCATTGTGAAAGTCAAAGCTTCCTGCTAGTAGAAGTGGTGATTAGTTCAGGGGCTTGAAGGTCCCATCCAGTAGTAGCTAGTAAACAATATCAGTGGGGTTGGATCTCACTTCCAGTAAAAGCTTGAGAATGAGAGAAGGTTGTAGCCTTTTGTAGGTGGGTGCCCATGTGCTGGAATGAGTCTGCACTAGTACAACATTGTAAGCAGCTTTCTATATAATAAATATTGAATACAAAGATGACAACAATGGTGTTTTTCTCCCAACTTGGGTTTCCACCTTAAACCTTGGTGTTTATGTGTAATTTATTTGTGTGATGATTTATTCTATTATTATTGAACATGTTTACTACTAAAATGCTGATGCATAACTGATGAACTGGGCTAAGTAAAGTTTCTGAAGATTTATATGAACATTAAGTTATTTGGGTATACACATGTTTCCTTTAAGACAACCACATGCATATGATAGTTGGACTAATTAGAGTCACATATAGAAATTAGTAAAGAAAAGTAAAAGATTTTGATTATTGCAAATATTGATTCACCCCCCCCCCCCCCCCCTCTCAATATTTTTTCCAACAATTGGAATCAGAGCAGGTCCTTTAGAAGAAGCTTGATTGCTTGAAGGTGATCCATCACAATGGGAAGGAAGAAAAAGAAGAAGGATACTCAAAGAAATAAGACATCTCAAAAAACATATGTCGCAAAAAAAAAAAGATAAAATAGGCACTGATTGTTGTTCTCGTGATCCTATTTCTTGTTCATGCAATGTTGAAGGTATGAATACGAAAGTGCAAGTAATGTTATGGATATAGAAGCATAAAAATATAAACTCAAAAATGAAGTAGAATGTATCTACAAAGATGTGATTACTAGATTTAATCATCAATTACAAGAAATAAACTCAATTGAGCATCTGAACAAAGAATAGATAGCCCAGTGTCAAAATCTATAGGATGAAGTAACCAATCGCAGGGAAGGACTTGAAGAAGAAATCATCTCTCTCAAAGAAGATCTAGAAAAATCCAATAAGAAGAATGAAGAACTTCTACAAACATTTGAAGAACAAGAAAATGGGTTGAAATAAGAGATTCTAAAATTGAATGAGCAAGTAGAAGAAGGAATAAGGGTTTGAGAAAGTATGAAGAAGAAATGCCAAATATTCGAGGTTGAGGTAAACATTTTAAAAGGAAAATTACAAGACAAGGATAAACACTTGACGTTTCAAGATAGTACTAATATTCTGGATAATATTCTTAGTGGTCAAAGAACTCCTTTTATTAAATTTGGTCTTGGTTTCACGAATTTGTTAAAGGAGAATCTATTTCATAACACAATGCTAAAGATTCAAAGGATATCAATGCAAAACCTGAAGTGTTTAAAGAGACAAAAGGTCAACCGATAATCATGAATTCTGAAAAGAAATCCTTCGCTCCTAGCTATAGAAGTATCAATAGATTCTCTCCTTTTATCAATAGTGTTGAATTCTTTGTATGTCATAATTATCGACATGTTGGAGCCAATTGTAGAAGCAGATTTTTTCGGTCGCAAACAAATAAAAACTACACAGAAAGGTCGACATCTCCCAGGTACTCAGGTTTATTTAAGGGTTATTGCTTTTCATCCAACAAATTTGGACATAAATCTATTGATTTCAATAGATGGAACAGAAGGGAAACGTATTATGATTCCTCTAATCCCTTTTCTGGTCACATAAGATGTTATGCTTGTAACAAGTTTGGTAATGTAGAAAAGGAATGCATGAATAGATCAATGAATAATCAAAGACAACGTGGAAGATAAACAAATGACATTGTAAGACCAAAAAAAGTTGGATCCACCAAAATTCATGTTAACAAGAATAAATAAGAAGAGATAATATGTGATCTTTGTCTCTATGCAATTGAAAATAAGGATGAATGGTACTTCGACAACGGATGTTCTCATCACATGACTTGTGACAAGAGTAACATGGAGTATCTAAAGAAACATCCAAATGGTAAGGTTATTCTTTCAAATGATGGTCCAGTGAAAGTTTTCGGAAAAGGTAGAGCCATAATTTAAAAAAATAGAAGGGCAGTTGATACCTTATTAGTTCAATGCCTAAAAAAAAACATATTACGTGTAGGCCAAATAGCATATAAAGGAAATGTAATTGTATTCACATCAACCAAATGCAAGGTCATGGACAAATAAACTGGAGAGGTCATAGCAAGGGGATATAGAAATGTTAATAGATTATATGTGTTTAAAGATCTAACCTCTCATATATATGAGGAGGATTCACACTCAGACTGAAGGAATAAAATTTCCATTGCAACCCATCGTTCTTGAAAGAATAATGTTATCAGTAACTGCAGTGTTTAAAGGATGGTTTGGTAATTCTCGTTGTTTATTTTTCTCACAATACATCTGACGTGACAACTGAAGATAGGTACAGGCTCTACAAGTTCAGGGGGAGATGAAGTTGTGAAATTATTAGCATTTCACTTCTTGTACACGGGTTTCATTAAATAAATATGTGTATATACACGAGTTCCTTTGGAGACAGTTCTGTATGTTTTTCTTAGATATAAAAATAGTGATACATACTTAAGAACATATTATGATATGCCGATTTCAGTTATGATTTAATTTTATTGGTTTGATTTTGATGGTTACAACCTGTTGATATGATATTAAGTTATTATTATCTGATTTATGAATGTTCTTTGATGAATGACTTTATATGGTCAGTCTTAACTATGAACAGGTAGCACAGGTTCATGGGGAGCATTAGCCTGCATTGTTGGAATTATGTTTGCTCATGTGGTAGCTTGAATGAAGTTGTCACGATACATGGATTTCCTATGATGTGATTATGGATGAGCCCTGATAACATTTTGTAGAAAATTATCTTTATTTGCACACGCGGATTTGATGCATGACTAATGATTCAGATATGAGGAAAGAACATGCAGATCTTGTTGTTGATGACTTATGTCATGAATGATACCTATTGTACTTGATTCCTCCACATGTTACATCATGATTATGAAAATGGAATAAACCTAAAACATGAAGACCTTGGTGATAGGAGGTCAGAGGGATGATTGGTTGATACATATTGAATATTTATGAAGTGGTTCTGGTATGATAATTTTTCTTGCATATTGGGGAAATAATATGATGTTGCTGCAAGGATCCTAAAGACTTGGTTATTGATATGCTTATGCTACAATTGTTGGATGATACTTGGACACATGGCTACATTGTCTTATCATACTGATTGGTTCTCTCATATGTTGTTGACACAAGCCTATGGTGTTTACTCATGCTATATGATGATTCACTAATCTATCTTATTTCATGATGATATACTTGGTTCCCACATATGTTTCTACAAAGGGAAAAGGGCAAGTTGACTTTGATGCACACAAGAGATTGAGTTGATAGCTAATCTCTACATAAATATATTATGATGTTGAAATTATAGACCTAGTCACATGTTGATGATGTTGAAATTTACCTATCATTAGGGAAATTTTGAGGTCTAAAATGGGCCTCCTAAGCAAATTATAAAATAATAGTGGAAATAATAAAATAAGATTTGATGTCATCATCAAATTTTAGAGGGAAAAAATAAAAAAAACTACTTTTTCAACTCATAGTTTCAACTTATCTCCCAAATTGTTTATGCACATTTCGAGCAGGAGTACTTGTTGGATGCAAAATTTAATTCCTCATCCAAGTAATACCCATGTTACATATGTTCGATGGACCTTGCTACACGAAAACTGAGAAATACACGAAAAACGTGATTGAAATCACGTTTTTTCATGTATTTCTCCATTTTCACGTAGCAGGGTCTATCCAAAGTATGCAACATGGGTACTCCTTGGATGAGGAATTAAATTTTGAATCCAACGAATAGTCCTGCTCAAAATTTGAGTAAAAAAACTGGGAGATAATTTGAAAATACGAGTTGAAAAAGTAGTTTTATTATTTTATTATTTTTTTAATATTTTTACCCTTTTACTTAAAAAAATGGTGAATCATCCCCCATGGTTGACACCATCATCTTGAATCCTATTGGTTCTTATAAAGTTTATTTTGGCTGTACATTTTTCTTAGGAGGCCCATTTTAGACCTCAAAATTCCCCTAATGGTTGTTGCTGATAGATACTTATGGTGCAGATTATTTTCGGTATATGATGGTTGCGGATCATGGTATTGATCTCTCATTCATGAGGTCTTTTGGTCTTGGTTATAGAAGTCATATTTGTAAATTGATGTAAAGGTCATGTTGATACCTATGACGTAATAATTTTCATATTCATTCATGTATGGAATTTGAGTTTATCCCACTTGGTTGGGTGGCTATAGAAAATATGTAATCCCACTTGGTTGGGTGATTCATGCAAGTATGAATCATTGGTGATAGGAAAGGTCATACTTTGATAAGTTATAGAGTCCTGTAATTCATTGAAAATCTATCTGAACATTTAGCATGTGCTCAGGAGGAGCATGGTCAGTATAGTGCAGATCAAATCTACAAAGATCTTATATCTACAAGGAAAGAGAATCCTTGTTTCAGCATTGGTCCGCCCTTTTCCCTTGATGTCAAAGAGGGAGAATACCTTGGTGTTGTAATAATGCATATGGTTGATGTGTCTAATAGGCATCTAGAAGTTGTGGTGATCAAACACCAACATGGTTGCCATCAAGTCCAAAGGGGGAGATTGTTAGCATTATGATGTAATGTGTTTTCCTTGATCGCAACGTACTCGATGAGTTTCCTTTTGATAGTAACCTATTTTTTGAATATGTAAACTTGATGTATCTACAAGACCTACTCGATGAGTTTCCTTTTGATAGCAACCCATTTTTTGATGATGTAAACTTGTTTTATCTACAAGGCAGTTTATATGTGATAGAGAAAGGAATACCAGTCAGTGACAGAGGAATGATGAAGGTAAAGTTTCAGGAAATATACATAGGTTTGATGAAGAGAAGTCGTGTATATGCAGATGTATACACAGGTTCAATTCATGTATATACGCAGTTTTGATGAATGGAAACTGTGTATGCACTATATATATATATAGGTTAAATGAAGCCAAGTCATGTATATATCCAAAATATACACAAAATTTGTGTATACACAATTTTGGTGAATAAAAATCGCATATAAAAGCAGGTACAAAGAAGAAAAGTCATGTATGAGTTTTCACACTAATTTTAACAATACCAAGGGCCTTTACCATGGTATTAGCCCACAATATTGAGTGCAATAATGACTATTTGATCCCGTCCAAGAATACCATAGACACTTGTGTGGTTTTAACATATGGTATTGGCTAAGGCTTTAACTATATAAGGAGGTGAAGATCATAGTAGTAAGGTGTGCATGGGGATGTTAATTTTATCAACATTTCAATTTGAAGTATATTTGCATGGAATGGGCTATAATTGATTGATAGATCTGAAATAAATATGCACTCATGAATACAATGATGGATCGGGAACTCTAGACCTGAAATGACTATGTATTGCATGATATTTTTATGGGATGATTAGATCTGTGATTTAGCGTTTTTTTATAATCTTGAACGTCGTGATTTGGGCATGTCTGAAGTTGTGATGCACAACATTGTTATAATTTGAAAGTTGCAGATCTGTATGCAAGTTTGACTCAAGGAAGGAGTGTATACATGCGGGTTTGAGAATCCAAGGTAGTGTATGTTTTTGGAAGTATGTTTAGAGATATATGTTAGTTTAGTTCTGGATAAGAACATAAATATGCGGAAAAGCCTCATGAAAAGTGCATACATAAAGGAGGTGTTTCTACTTATAAATGATTGATCAATCAGATTAGTGTTGGTGTATTTATGTTTTCTGCCAATGATGTCTTCATGTTGATCTGGGTTTAGTAAAAATGTATGAAGTTGAAATTGAGTTCATGATGATTAGTTGCAAAGGATACTTCATGCTGCTAACTGTATAAGGGTTCATAGATCTATAACTTATCATAATATATCAGAATGTCTCTGTCCAATTCTATGACTGATTCATAATAACATCTTTAAGAACTTAGTATATTGAGATATGCATGCAGGTTTCTCTACTGAAAATCATGTACACACACGAGTTTCCTTAAGTGAAGTAGAATATACATTTTGTTTTACGAATGATCAGGGTTTCAGTTGACTCAGTGGGTTGATGTAGTAGTCTGGGTTCATTTATGATATTCTGGTTACAATGATCTCATTGTGAATTTAGTTGGTGATTGGTTAAGTGATTATTTTCTTCAATGGTTGGTTCAGTGTTCGAGTGATTGGTAATTGTTTGGTTCAGTGGTTATTTTCATGAATTGGATGAATATTTTGGGTACAATAATGAGTTTTTGTTTTGATATTTTAGATATATGATGTTAAAGGTTTTAGTATGGATTATGTGATGAAAATAGGCATAGAATTTGTGATGTATTGAAGCCACTGGATCTAGTGTGAAAATTTATAAGACATGGGCTGAGTGGCTCTAAGGGTTGAAGCCCTTATTGTGGAAGTCAAAGCTTCCTACCAGTAGAAGCTAGTGATCAGTTCAAGGGGTTCAAGCTCCCTTCCATTAGTGGTTGGTAAACAATATTAGGGGGGTTAGAGATCCCTTCCAGTAGTAGCTGGAGAATGAGAGAAGGTTGTAGCCTTCTGCATGTGGGTGCCTATGTGTTGGTATGAGTCTGCACTAGTAAAACATTGTAAGAAGTTTCTTATGTAATAAATATTGAATATAGAGACGACAACGTCGGTGGTTTTCTCCTGACTTGGGTGTCAACCTTAAATATTGGTGTTCATGTGTGATGCCTTTGTGTGCTGATTTATTTTGTTATTATTTCACATGTTTACTGCTTAAATGTATGATGCATAACTGATGACTTGGGCTAAGTAAAGTTTCTGAAGATTTATCTAAACAATAAGTTATTTGGGTATATGCATGTTTCCTTTAAGAAAACTGTGTGCATACGCTAGTTGCACTAATTAGAGTCGCATATAGAATTCAGTAAATAAAATTAAAATATTGTGATTCTTGTAAATATTGATTCACCCCCCCTCTTACTATATTTTCCAACAAGGGTGTTGTGTCCTCAAGAATACCAACATCCTCCAAATGAGGTGGAAGGACCTCCAAATGAAATGGAAAGGAACAGTTCAATCCATGTTAAGGTTATCAAAAGTGGATCATCGCAAAAGGTGCTGAAGTGAGCTAATGTAGTTGAACACAAGTTCAATGCAACATAAATATCAAAAATTGAGTCATGTTAAATGTAAATGCCACTAGGTATATCATATTAAGCATTTCCTTGAAAATTAACAATGACATGTAGAACTCAGATAATATTCCAATATTAGGTATAGGAAGGTCATAATGAGCCAATACTATATGTGCTTGTACCTAGGAATAGAAGTATTTCCCAAGAAACCCATCAAGGAGTATATGTACTGATATATGGTATGGTTTGGGGGTAAAAATACCATGAGTTGCATTGTATAGTAATGTGAGTTTATGTATGATACATCCACATGAGTGCCTTTGTTGGAGGAGTGCTTATGCATTATTTTTCCTTTCCTTGGTAGCGTGTATTTCCACTTCCTATTCACCATTTTCCTTTCTTATTTAACCTCTTTTGTATTTTTACTTTTATTTTAATTCGTATAGTTCTTTTTAGGTATACATTCGCTGCATAGTACTTGGGGTGATGTCCTAAAAATAAGGGTGAATTTCTCATGCTTTAATTTCCTCAGATTGTTTAGCTTTGTTTCTTTCTTTATGATGTTTTCTAATTTGTTTCTTTTGCATTATTATTTTCTTTCTTTTTTATTCATTTTATCAACATCAACCTCGCACACTGAATCTTATTTTTTACATGGTATTATGAAGCATGAACCTATATGTGTGACATATGAAAACCAACCCATGTGTGGGGAAATGGAAAGCATCATCAACCATATATGGATAACCATGGATAATATATATGGAATTGATGTTTGAGTTTAGGATGATAGGAGAATTGTTTTCCTCTAGTTATCCCTAGATGTGAAGGGGTAACATGACCAACATCATTGCACTTATGCCTTTATCACTATGGTTCGGGGTACCCTTCACACTCCATGAGAAAATTTTCATTCTATAATGAAAAGCGAAATTCATACTCACGATTTAGTTATTTTGCCATCCTCAAAGTCGATAACCTCGAAAGGACACTAGATTTTATTGATAACAAGAGGGAGATACGACTCTATGTTTCTAGGATGTTGCGAAGGACCCTTGGTTTCATATGTTTTCTATTCATTACCGACATCCAACAAAGGTGGCAATGATTATGGGTATATAAGAGTTCCCCATTGAGGATATGAAATTTTAGTGTGCACCCAGAGAGTTGTCAGGCACATAATGAACTAGTCGTGATGGTCATTTCACAAGGTATATAGATAAGCACATGTGGCTACCTATGGTTTTTTTCATTCTTACTACCCTTTCCTGTTATTTTAGTCAAGATATAATATTTATCAAAGGAAGCTAAAGCAGCTAGAACAGCTTGGGGTACTCAAGGTGTCAAATTGTCTAGTGATGGATTTGATTATGTGTTTCAGGTTTTAGAAACTTAAGTAGGTGTTCAAGAGATAAATATATCTCAAAAGTTAGTGGAGTAATTTATCAAATTATTGGGTCTTGGTTTATTCCTTTGTGAATCCATGAAGGTAAACTTGAAAAAAAATAGCCTATTGAGAAGTACCTGAAATGTTCTCTTATGTGCATGGAAAATAAATTTTCCAATAAATTTGGATGGTTCTCTATAAAGTTTAAAAAATGATAATTTGGGGTGAGTGGGCCCTGGAGTGTGCCCTAAAACTTCCTTTTCTCTTCTAAGAGCTCGTCTTTCTCAGACGCAAGGAAACATGTTAACGAACCAAGACCCAAAGGTATTTGGTAGGACTTAAAACCTACCCCCTTACAGACCACCAACAGGTTATTCAAAGTGGCGTGGTTTTCCTTCAATAACGGTTTTTATTCAACTTGCATTCACAGATAACAGTTAGTGATGGTTGTTCTGGCTGCTAGTTTGAAAACTAAGTTATGATATTTTTTTCCACGATGAGAGAAAAAAGCATGAATCAACAAAATCATCCTCCTAATCACTTACAAGGAAAAGGAAAAGACTTTGTAAAGAATTTCAACAATTTCGATGTAAAAATTTCCATCTCTTGAATGAATTTTCAATAACTCAGTTAGTCTGGTATGTCACCTAGAGAAAATTTTAAAAATATAGTTTTTTCCAAAATATACAAATATTTGTTATTCGTAAATATCTCTATAATTTATTAAATTTCAAATTATTATATAAAGAAAAATACTTTTTAAATACTTTAAATAATGCCAATGTAACAATGCCCATTTCCATCTCCAATGATTTTTCATCCCCAACCTTCTATTTCCGACTGTTGACTCCAAAAATACGGCAAAAAGCTTCCAACAAAATTTAAGGGACCACGATACATTTTTCATTCTCTTTTTTACTGAATTTTTAACCCCACCATTTGGACTCTAGAATTCTAGTGGTAATGCGTGAGCCTTAGTCGTGGTATATGAGAATGATGATATGTTTCCATCTAGTTTAGAGAGAGGATAGCGGGTCAATTGTGGAGATACCTGTTGCTTATGGAAATTGTTATTTACACTTTTATTATTTTGGTGAGTTGTGGTTTGCTTTTGGTTTGGCTTGATTTAATTGAATCTGATTCTCAAATCTTCCAAATAACATTTCAATATGAAACATTGAGTATGATATATATTTGAACAAGCACGTATTTTTGTACTATTATATTTTTTATAAGTAAACTTTAAAAATTATTTTTATTTTTTATTTTGGGAATTTTATGAGAAAGAGGCAAGTCAGTGTTCATATCTTGATGTTAGGGTTTCTACATGTCGCAACTCTTGGCTATTGACCATACCTAAATTTTTTAGTGTCACATAGCATTTTATTTTTTCCTCATTGGTCATAATGGAAGATGAACTAATTTATTTCACATATTACCCCTTGGAGGGGATCAAAATTTGGTCCTCCTCACTTCATGTCTCTCCCCCTTACTAATCAGAGATTGACAAAAATTTGACATGTGACCATCACATTAAAGGGAGCAAAATTTTATGGAAAATCAATCATTTATTTCATTTGTTACATTACAACCATATAACACGAATGTTTGAGATACCTTTTTTAGCATCATTTTCAAGTATGGGCCCACTCCCATTCCCTCTTCTACTAGTTTCCTCCAAAACTACTATCCATTCATGAACTAGAGAAATTCCCCCTCACCTTGTCCTCCTTTGGACATGGTGATTTCCTTTTATGAGGATGTTGTAATTGTTGGAATCACTATTGCCGTTAGACCAAAACTCATAGGCGTTAGTCTCTGTTACAATCGCCAGAGTTAGGATCCACAAGAGGCAGTTAGTCCATGTCGTGAAACACACGGGGAGCGCTTAAACCAATTTCCAATAATCTCCCCCCCAACACGAGTTGGGTGAGTTCTGAACTCGAGACCTGTTGCTCTGATACCACTTGTTGGAATCACGATTGCCATTAGACTAAAATTTGTAGGCATTAGTCTCCTTTACAATCGCCAGAGTTAGGATCCACGAGAGGTGGTTAGTCCATGTCGCGAAACACACGGGGAGCGTTGAACCCAATTTTCAACAGTAATTTCCCATTTCTAGTTAGTTTACTAAAATAACTTCTCCAATCCTCCACCCATTTCATTTCCTAAGTAGCCTCCTACACTGATACATGCATGGTGGGGTAGTACCTATCACGACATAATATTCTTCCTCACTACCTGACAATGAAACCACCAATCTTAACAGGATGTGTATTAAAAGAGAGGTAAATGAACCTAGTCTTATTCTTGAAAATAACATTAAGTTGAATGACCTCTCATAAATGGAAGATGTAGAAATCCTGTGAAATTTTGTGAGAAAGATAATTTCCATGGCTCCTCTGAGATTCTAGATAGTGGGAAACTTCACATTCCTTTTGGGGTACTCCCCTATTTTGCAAAAGGGGTCAATGTGGTGGATTTCATCCCCTAGAAAGAATGCCCAAAAAATTTCTCCTGCAATGTTGCCATTGCGGCACTCAGGATTTATTGTTAAAAAATGGAGTATCAACTTTGATGCTAGATTCAAAAAAATTCTAGTGGTTCCTATAGGGTTTTGGTTGCATGGTTTTCCACTCATCTTCTAGTAAAAAAAGGTATTTAGAGAGATTGGAAATATTATGGGTTTCTTCTATGAGGAATATCTTACTTTTTCAAAAAATAAGATATATGGTGATTGACTAAATATTAGTGGGTATAAATCTCGCCCATGGACTCTCTGATGCAAACTCTAAAATCAGGTTAGATATCCCATTGAAAATCTTAGGACTGTGAGGGGATCCCATTCAAATGTGGAATATGTCGTGCTTATTGACATCTCAACAAATAATTCTCTCTTCAAAAAGTTATAAAATAATGGGTTTATGGACATATCTACTCCTCCTTGTCAAGATCCTCAAAGAGTGCTCGAGACTGTTATTAACATAGAGGAAATTTCTCCTCCTGCTCCTTAATGGCTTTGACTATTTCTTCCACTATTTCAGAGGGTATTTCCTCCACGTGCATACCCTTTTAAACCCTTGTTTTTTATAATTATTTATCTCCTTCATTTGGAGTGCATGTGGTTTCCCCCTCTTGCCCACATTCTACTGAAGGTTTTCTAGCCTTCCTCATTGGACTCTTTGTTTTCCCTTTTCCTGCCCGTTTTTTCTTCTCTGTTGTCTTGCTCCTCTCAACTTCTCTTCCCAACACCTTTGATGCCTAAACTTTCTCCCTAAATTACATTTCCTTATCCCTCCCTTGGTTCCCACTTCCTCTCTTTACAACCTTAGATCCCAATTTAACCTTCCTCACCTATCAGATTCAGAGATATTTGTTTCCCTTATTGTATATGTATGGGGTGGTTTGGTCCCCTATGATGAATAAATCTTGAATACCATCGACGTAGGGTGAGAATAATTTTTGTCACTTGACAAAAACAAGAAATTTATGAGAAACATAAGGGGAAGAAAAAATCCATAATTAGGGATCTTAGAGTAGAAACTCCTTTAAATTTTTTAGAATTAAAATTATATATTTAAATTGCAGGGGATTGGCCAATCCCTCTGAGGAATTGGCCATAAAAATACCAATAGACATATACAACCCACATGTTCTTTCTTTGAATGAATCAAACATGGGTGGATGTAAAGCTACTCAATTACTAAATTTTCAACTTTTGACCTTGAACTTCCTCTCTAATAACATAATCCAGAAATTTCAGGGCCTTATCTCAGGTTGGAAGGATGAACATCTACAAATAATTTCATATTTTTATATTTTCTTGGATTTGAATGCTAAATTATGTTCCAAGGAAACTTATTACTTTTTCACATGTATAAATATTGATGGTCCTTACTATTGTAGAAGAAATTTATAGCACATCATGTGTCATCTCCCCATTTTGCCCCTAAACAATATTATTTTGGGAGGAGATTTGAATTTATCTTTAGGGGTTTTAGAAATACATAGACATTCTGCCTAATTATATCCACTTGTGGATTTTCCCATAGAAAAATTGGATTTTGGAAACCTTATTTACATTCTTCCCCAAAAATTCACCCCCACTTGGAGCAATAACCGAGTTAGGGAACTTAGAATTTCAAAGTGTTTTGGACCATTTTCTCTTATCTGGAGATATTTTGGATCAAAATATGTGGCTTTTTCAATGGGTATTATTGGGTGGTGACTATGATCACTATCATGTTTTCCTATATATTGATTTTTCATACAATAATCCTATTGGTCCGCTCCCATTAAATCATCATTGGATTAAGGATCCTTCTCATTGGGCATATAAAAAAAGTGTTTGGTGTTCTTTAAATCCAAATGTAATAAAATCCCATTCCCTTTAGTTTGAATATAAAATAAAATACTCAAAGGAAGCTATTATCAGTTGGGGAAAAAATAAAAGGGAACTTGAAAACAAATATTTCAAAGAATTAGAATCTAAGATTAAAACAATTTTGAAGAATTATGATCAAGTTTCATTCTCAAAATACAAGAAAAAGAACTTAAAATTTCTTGAAGATAAACATAGAAAAATCCTTCTTGACAAGAAAAAGTAATGGAAATTAAAAATTATATCACTTTGGGTATTTAATAGTGGTAAAAATACGAAATTTTTCCGTAGAATATAAAATCATTGAAAATTTATTGATATATTCCAGGATATCTGAAAGGAGGATGGATCAAAGGCCACATTCTTTGAATACAAGGAAGAATGCAACTAATTTTTAAATTTTTTTCATTAGGATAATAGAGTTTCCATTGAAAATATCCTTCAAATCACAGTCCACTTTTCAAACTTCATAGATCATGATGGAAATGAGGATGTCATGGAAGAAGTGGCAAGGTTTGAACTAAAAAATCTCCTACATAGATTCGAAAAGGGTAAAATGCCTAGCCCTAGTGATATTGCAATTGTGTCTTACCTTCATTGCTTCAATTTTATAGGCCATCATCTGCTTGGAGTAATTGAATACTCGAGATCCACTGGGAAAATTTTGGTCCCCTTCAACTCTACCTTTATTTCTCTCATTCCTAAGTATTATAAACCCACCTCCTTTGATCATTTTAGGTTGATCTCCATTTTCAATGCTATTTAAAAAATCATAGCTTCTCACTAAAAATATTTTCTTTATGATCATATTCGCAAGAGAAAATTGGATTAGTAAATGGTTATCATATCCATGAGGGTATAAGTCTAGATAAAAAATTCTTACACTCCATCCATTCTTAGCATTTAAAATCCATGACCTTCAATGTGGAATGCTTGAAAGCCTTCAATAGAGTCAATTGGTTCTATGTGAAACTTTTTCTTCTTCATCTTGGATTATATCATTCCTTTGTTAGTTGGGTTCTCAATTGCATTAATTTAGACTCAATGGGAATCCTAATAAATAGGTCATATTTCCATTTTCCAAACCCCAATGAGGGTTGACATAAGGTTTCCCCCTCCCACTATTGATTTCCCTTTTGGTAAATAATGGTATAGGTTGTATTATTGAAAATGTTAAAGCACAAAACTTTTTCCTAGTATCAATCTCTATCATAATTTCTCCCCATATCATCTCATTTTTTCATGAAATTATTATTTTCTGGGAGAGATATAAGAGGGGGGATATAATAGGTAAACATAGGGATAGAGGGGAGGGATAGGGAGAGAGAGAGTGGGATGCATAAAAATAAAGAGAGAGGGATATAAGGGGATACATAAGGATATATATAGAGATAAAGTGATTAGGAGAGAGAGAAAAGGATGGATAGGATGGGAGCGAGGAAGAGAAAGGGTGGGGAGAGGGGGGAAAAAGGGAGATAGAGGGGAAAAGGGGGATGTTGTCACTCCTACAAAACACTCCAAAATTTCACTACATTCAAATTTTGGAGACTACTACACCATTGCATTTAGTGTCGCCACGGTCGTCAAGTGTCATTTCAAGTCCTACTATATGTTTCAATTTTTATCGATAATACTTATGTGTCATCGCATTTATTATAACATATTTAGTGTATTTCATGTCGTAATATCTTTTTTTATTGTAAAACAACACATTTTGGTTGAACTCACACACACATTGTTTGTTGTACTTAGGGAATGTATGTAAAGTGGAATTTTGGTGTCTATTTATCATTGTTCAAGTTTGTCTAATATTTATTGATGATTCCATATCTGTCGCACATGATTTTATGTCTAAAATAATTGTGTTCGCCCCTTGTTCTATCTTCTAGACTTAAAAAAAATTTGGCTGCAAAATTAACCCATTAATGCCAGGAGCACATGAGTTCACTCCTAATCCTTGATCGAGAAACCTTAATTGTTTGGAAGTGCTCCTTGCACCCTGTAAGATTTCATATCACACCCCTAAAGCATCTTTCCCTTCCTTGATCCAAACTCCGCCCTTGAAGAACCAAGTCTTCCTTTGAGCACAATCCTTCGACTCAAAGAAGTGCGCCCTCCTTGAGCGCATGAGTGAACTTTGAAAACCCAAATATATTGTAACTCAAGTTAAAATTTCATTTATTCAAACTTAACTACTAGTAGTCTATCAGGTTGTGTTATAATCAGACCACTAGGAGGAAGAGGCATTCCATTTTCTGTAGATTGTTTTGTTCCATAGTTGAGAAAAAATAGTGAATAGAGATAGGAGGTAGAGAAAAAATGGAGGATTTGTGCATTGTAGAAACCCAAGAGCCTCAAGCCTTACTTGTTTGTACCTACAACCATATTTATAGAGCAAGAAAGAGAGAAAGTGACCTCATCTTCCAACTTGGTTTTATCCCGGAAGGGTTTCCTAGAGAATATTTTGTGTCTTCTGTGTGTGTGAGAGCTTATTTTTTCATTCTCTACTTTTCAATATAATTTCCATTTGCATGCATGAACTAATTAAAGTTAAATTAACAGATATAGAGGTTTGAAAAAATTGTAACCGTGTAGAAATTTAGAAATTTAATATATTATTATCAGATCCATTGTGACAAACTCTCTGGTGGAATATCCATGCAATTTATAGATCACATTGGTATCAGAGAAGGATTCTTTAGGTATTTTTTTGAGTTTACAAGGGATCTAGCTTAGCAGTGTCAAAAATCATAAAACCCTAATCATGCCTGATGAATTTGTAAATGACACTCGTGATCATGAAAAGGTGAGGTTTTTGCAGTTGGAAGCATAAGTCGCAGACATAATTCGCAATGTAAACCTCATCATGGTGGCCCTAAGAAATAATATTTTGTTATTTGGAGAAGATACAAATCAGGAAGGGGGATTCAGAGATCAAGAAGAAACGAAGAATGAGCCAAAGAAATAACCTAGAAAATATCAACCCAGTTTGAGTGCCAAGAATCAATGCCTATTTAAAATGGAAGAAAAAGTAAATATCAAGTCATACCATGGATATATCGACACTATGAAGCTGAACCACTGGTTGTAGCAATTGGAAGTGTATTTCAACATCCAACAGATCAAGTAAGGGAAAAAGATCTCATTCATGTGACCAAAATTAGAGGGTCAAGCACTGACTTGGTAGGAGAGCCACACTAAAACCCTGAGGTTGGATGGAGAACCTAGAGTGACTAAGTGGGAGGATTTCAAAACCCTCATTAAGTCACAGTTTTATCCCATTTTGTATTTGTAATACCAATGGATCCAGTGGAATTACTTCGAGTAAAATATGGGCCAAAGTGTGCAAGAGTACACCATGAAATTCAAAAACATGGCCATAAAGTTGGGTATATATCCAAAGAATAAATATTTACTCCTCAAGGGATGAAGAAAAAGAGAAAAATGTATGGATAAAATTCAAGGGCTACCACCAAGGGACAACACTAGTGCCTAGATCATTGGGACATTGGAGTCATGGGAACTTCGATTTGGTCAAGTCATCCTTCAAGGAGGCCTAAAGAGGAAGCCATAACTACCCCTTCAAGAGTTTACCCTCTTCAATAAAATTAATGGAGTTTCAAGCATTAATTGCAATTAGTATCCCTCGGGAACATTATTTTCACATTATTAATGGGTAACACATGCAAAATTTCTCAAGATTAAAAATTTAGAACAATATTCAATAACTAGGGAAAAAAAATTCTTCAAGAAACAATATTCTATGCATTAAACATAACGAATATTATAAAATACATCATTAAATATCACTTAAAAAATAATGTGAATATCCATCCATCCATCAATAAGACATTATAGGCTCCAATAAACATAGAAAAAATATCCAAACATCACTCCTCAACTATCTGGGGGGTTTGCATTGCCATTTGCGTGAACAATTGATCTTATTAAAGCCCAAATTGGTGTACAAGGCTTTTGTACATCAACAATACCTAGAGAATATAGGCTTGGAGAAAGGAAAATCAAGTGGATCGATGCAGAAGGATAAACATGATGCTTTTAGGAAGGAAATAAGAAGCAAAAATGGGGAAAGGATAAAAGAAAATGGTAGCCACAACACACGAGTGTCAAGATACTAACAACCACTGCAACCACTGCAACATTGATGTTCATACAGAAGAGAAGTGCTTTAAGTTTCATCTAGAGCTAAACCCAAAGATCAAGAAAAAGAATCTCATGGCCATTGATTTGAGAAACCAAGTTGAAAGCATCCTGGACATGGATGAGAGGATCATATCTACATCAGTGAAAAAGGAGGTGAGTCTGAGTAACCTTCAGTAGAAGGAAGAGAAAAAAATGAGAAAACTCTTCCATATAGATATACAGTTCAAGAAGAAAAATATTGGTGCTTTGTTTAACTCGGGATCACAAGAAAATCTCATTAAAGGAGAGCTAATCAAGAACTTGGGGTTGGAAGTTTGTGACCATCCAAACCCATATCCACTAGGATGGTTAAATAAGGACGCAAATTTTAAGGTAAATAAATAGTGCAAAATTACATTCGTTATCAGTGCTAATTTTATTGATGAAGTAGACATTAGGGGAATTTTGAGGTCTGAAATGGGCCTCCTAAGGAAATTATAAAATAATAGTGGAAATAATAATAAAATATTTGATTACATCATCAAATTTTAGAGGGAAAAAAGAAAAAACTACATTTTCAACTCATATGTTGAACATATCTCCCTAAGGTTTTACTCAAATTTCGAGCGGGAATACTCATTGGATGAAAAATTTAATTCCTCATCCAAGGAGTACCCATGTTGCATGCTTTTGATCGACTTTTCTATATGCAAAAGGAGAAATACATAAAAAAAAAGTGATTGCAATCACATTGCTTTATGTATTTCTCATTTTCCCTGTAGCGGAGTCCATCAAAAGTATGCAACATCGATACTCCTTGGATGAGGAATTCTTTTTTTCATCCAACGAGCGTTCCGACTCGAAATTTGAGTAAACCCTTAAGGAGATAAGTTGAAAATATGAGTTGAAAAAGTTGTTTTATTATTTTTTAATCTTTTTACTTTTTTCTTCCAAAAATTGTGAATCATCCCGCTTGGTTGACATCATCATCTTGAACCCTAATGGTTCTTATAAATTTTATTTTAGTTGTACATTTTTCTTAGAAGGCCCATTTTAGACCTCAAAATTCCCCTAATTCTTAGATGTGGTTCCCCTTGATGTATGTGGAGTCGTGTTTGGGAGTCCATACATGTAACTGTGGGATGCCATATTAATTAGGATATCCAACCAGTATCGACTCGCTAAGGATGGAAAACCATTCATCATCAATACACAGAAAGGAAAGTTGAAAATCTAACTAGTATGTGCTAACCAAGCCAAGATATTGATCAGTTCAAGAAATAAGTATGTTTTATTATTTTTAAGATAAAGTCAGTCTGAATAGGGGTCAATAAGAGGTGAGGCATCCATAGAGGGGTGTACTAAGAAAAAAAAACAACGATTGGAGGATTTGTTACAAGTATACAGGGATATGTTCGAAGAGCCTAAAGCACTACCACCTAAAAGGGAAGTGGAGAAGGAGATCCAACTATTGTTGGACTCCCCTTGCTACATATTTTGTTGTACATGCATTCTGTTATAGAAGCAAGTGAGGTGAAGGAACAATTGTAGCAGCTAATGGAACAAGGTTTCATTTGACTAAGTACATCACTGTGTGGGTCACCCATAATCATTGTGCCAAAGAAGTATGGGACTTGAAAGATGTGTATAGGTTACAGGGTGTTGAAAAAAATCACGCTTAAGAAAATATACCCCTTGCCTAGGATATATGATTTGTTTGATAATTTGTAGCAAAAAAATTACTTCACAAAGTTGGACTTGAACTTTGGATATGACCAGTTTTGAGTAAAAGAAGAATATACCTGGAAGACCGCCTTCAAAACCAAGAAATATTTTTATAAGTGGTTATTCATGCCATTTTTCCTATGTAATGCACTAGATATGTTTATGATATTAATGAATGATATAATGCACCATTATATATATTAATTTTTTATTGTCTATCTGGATGATATACTGGTATATAGTGCTACCTAGAGGAGCATATTTCACATTTGACACAGGTTTTGGAGACATTGAATAAGCACCAACTACTAGAAAGTCTCAAGATGTGTGATTTTGTACAAAAATCCTTGGTGTATCTGGGGTATGTGATCAATGTAGGAGAGTTGAATATAGATCCTTCGAAGATGGAGGCCATCATGAAATTTTTGGTTCCTACTAGTTTTTTATAGGCCAGGATTTTCATTGGGGCACAATGGTACTTGAGAAAAATCATAGCCTCATTTTTAGACATAGAAGCACCACTCCATTCCCTAACAACAAATGGCAAGAGTTTTGAGTGGGGAAAAGATCACCAGAGGGATTTAGAGGAGTGAAAAAGGAATATCAATCAAGCACCAATGCTGGCATTACCAAAATTGCAATGACTCTTTGAAGCGTATATGGATGTGAGTGGGTATTCTATGGGAGTTTTCTTGTTGCATGGAGGAAGGCATGTATGTTACCATTATGGAATTTGTTTATGGAACAGTTCTTAAGTACCCTAGCTATGATAAGGAAATCTATTCCATGGTGCAAGTTGTGAAGAAATGGAAGACTATCTGATGGGAAAAGAGACAATAATCCACACATACCACCAATCGTTACAATACTTTCAGTCCTAAAGTAATCTGCAACAAACTGGGCATTGCAAGTGGATGAGGATTTTATAATAGTTTCATTTGGTGATAAAGTTTAAGAAGGGATGAAAAAACAAGTTTCTTGAAATTCTTTCAAGGCCACACACATCGAATATTAAAACTTTGGAGAAACTTATGAACATGGAGGCATTCACAAATGATGCATAAAAAGAGTCATATTTAGAGGATGAGGACTTCAAGGAGGTGTATCAAAAGTTTCATACTCATATTCATGTGCATTATGGTGATAACATCATTGAATAACATCTCTAGGATGGGTTACTATATGGGCAAGATAAGCTATGTTTTCCTAAAGGTGAGCGATTGAAGCTAATTAGAGAGGCTCACACTGCCAGTGTTGCAGGGCACTTTGGTATAGGGAAGACCATGGCTAACTTGCAGAGGTATTTTTATTGGCCCAAAATGCAAGAGCAAGTGTTACACGTCATTTTGTCACCATGACACTTGAAAATCAAAATGGATCTATCACCATCCATACTCATACTCCCTTGTAAGTCAAAAAATTTATATTCCTTCAAAAAGTAATGAGTTTTGGGGAGAATGACTTTTTAAACTCTTAAATATGGCTTGCGCAATTTTTACAGTCATTTCCTGCACATGTGTTGTTACTGCGAAGGTTCCCTGCGTAGTTCTATGCTATGTTTTCAATTAAAAATTGTGCAACTGACTCAAAGTAAATTAAAATATCAAAGTAATATCTAGAACCATAGGTGGGCACATATATCCCAACCTCTAAGTCATATAAGTTCGAGCAAAACCCCTCCAATCATGAAGCTAATTCCCTTGGATCATGGAACCCTAATCCCCTCATTTGTGGATCTCACCCATCTTTGGTGGATTTGAAACCTCCTCAGTTTCTCTTATAAATTGAGTTGAGACTTCAAGGTTACGGGAGCTTGCATATAGTAGTCTTATGCTGGTATTTTTGGATTGGAGAATTTTTAAACCAAGGAATATTGGAGGCATTCAGGAGGAACCTATATGACATCAAGGCTTGGTTGTAATATTTATTTATACTCTCTCATAATACATTTGGATACTTTTTCTCTCTTTTGTTTTCTTGTAATTGTGAATGATTTGTGTTCATATATTCATTAAAACAATTTAATTTCCTAATCTCCTTGATCATTAGGCTAAGTTGGTTTTTAGATTATTATTATCTTTCATGTGCCTTTCATCCTTTGCATGTTTTTGGTTGCAGGTTTCTTCTAAACATTGAGGAGCTTCATCAAAACAAAGTGCAAGGTATTCATCAAGAATTTCATGGAAAAGGTAAGTGAATCATCCTCTTCTCGTAGTTTTAGTTATATAAAAATAGTTAGCTTATGGAAAGAGATATTCTCATGTTGTTTGTTTCTAGCTCTCCGTTAAGATTCTAGGGATATCACTCTTGTCCGCAAGAGAGATTTATCTGGGTAACAACAGGTAGCTAGGTTCATAAGATGGTGCATGCTATGTTGTACCAGCATTGAGCCTAGTAACAATAAAAAAGTTCTATATCATCCCTTGCATGTAACTACCCGTCCTTGGCAAAGAATTTTCATAGAATTTGTGGAAGGTTTACCGATAAATAGGAAGGGACATGACTAGTTCGTGGTAGTTGATAGGTTCAACAAGATGTGTCTTCTTATGCCCTGTAAAAAGATTTCGAGGGGGGAATAAGCATCAAACTTTTTCTTTGGGAAGGTCTAGGTGCACGTTGGGATACCAAGGAGCATCATTTCAAATAGGGATACAATATTTCTCAGTGCATTCTAGATTACATTCTGGGAGAAGATGGACATGAAGTTGAGGATATCTACAACATTCTATCCATATACAGATGGGTAGACATAAGTATTCAACAATACTTTGGTGAATCTTCTAAGGGGATACAATGAGAAGAATATGAGGACTTGGGATGAAAATATAGTATATATAAAACATTATTACAATAGAACGGTCCACACTTCTATAGGAAATTCCCAATTTGAAGCTTGTTTTGGATACTTTCCATCTTCACCATTGGACATTGCATATGGGCAACAAGGAGGAGTGAGGGAATATCTTATAGGAGATGCTTTTAGGGTTGAAAATTTTACAGAGAATATCAGGCCTATCCATCTACCAGTATAAGAAAAAAATGTAGAAGCCAAAGGATAATTATAAGGCTAGGAATGATTAACATAGAAGAGAGAAATAGTTAAAGGTGGGAGATAGAGTATGGATACAGTTGAACAAGGAGAGGTTGCAGGGACCTAGCAAGAAAATAAATGATATAAGGTATGGTCCCTTTGAGATATTAGAAAAAGTGGGTGATAATTCCTATCGACTTAGTTTACCATCATATATGTGCATTTACTCGGTTTTAAATGTGGAGAATTTGAAACAGTGTGAGCATTACATGCTAGATCAAGAAGCGGAACAAGTGCTACATTCTGTGGGGGATTTGGCACTAGCTGCTCAGGCAGAGTTGACAGAAGATATGGTTTTGCAAAAGAGGTCTATAACTACAAGACATGGGCAGTATGACCATTCACAGATTGGGTTGAGGGGACAAATTCTAGTCAAAGCTAAATGGTACACCCAGGAGAAGGTGGAGGAAAAATATTTTCACCTCATTCAATAAAACATTTTGGGGACAAAAATCCTCCCAAAATAGGGAGGAATGATCTGTATTGGATAATTATATATTTTTTCATCCATATCGATCAGTTCAAAGTGGAAAAAGTGGAGGAATAATCTCATGGGACTTTTTTTCTTCGTGGGATACAATTTGGTGAAACGAGGTCCGAAACCTTCTGGGAGAATTTTGAGGCATCAAACGACGTTGTTTAGGGGGGGGGGGGGATTTTCATAGTAGCATGCACCTTTTCATTTCTTACTACAAATATATATCTTTCCAACGATGCAAGAATCACGTTAATCAAATTTCGTATGCAAAAGTTACGCCACTCAGAAGTTGACCATCTAGTTTTCACACCTATAACTCGGGAGGATGTCACATCAACTCGCATTATTCATGGAAAATGGGATAGCCACATGTTTCTGATGTTAAATAATATAGAAGAGTCTATATTGTAACTATATTTAATAATTTATGTAGTTAAACTTAACCACTAGTAGGCTATCGGTTTGTGTTATAATCGAGCCACTAAGAGGCATTCCATTATTTGGAGAGAATTTTTTTCCATAGTTGAGAAAAGATAGCCAAGAGGGATAAGAGGTAGAGTACATAGGAAGTATTTTTTTCACTTTAGAAGCCCATATGCCACATGCCTTATGTATTTTTACCTGCATCCATATTTCTAGACAGAGAAAGAGAGCGAAGGGCCTCACCTTCTAGTTAGGTTTTCTCTCAAAAGGGTTTCCGAGAGCATATTTTTGCATGTGGAGGCACTATATTCTTGGAAGGATGCTTTTATTGATGAGTGATCACAATGGGTTGAGATGGTAGATTGGAGGTTTCTGTGGTGTAGTTTTTCAGGTGTAAGACTCGGAATGGGTTGAGATATTTATTTGTTTAACTAAATCTGAGTGCCATGAAAGCTAGATGGTTGGCCACGGTCAGTGATTTTGACTTCAAGATCAGGTACATCAAGGGTAAAGAGAATAGTCTTGTAGATTTTATTAGTAGGATAGTACATGTGAATTATATAACAACTATGAGTTCGTATGGAACAAACTTACATGATTAAATCTTATAGGCAGGACAACAGGATAACATGTACAGGGAGCTTAGGAACATGTTACAGTAGCGTACAGTTACAGGTACAGGTAGTGGTATAGGTAGAGGTGTAGATGCAGCTATAGGTACATGTAAAGGTGAACAAGAAGTGGAATGTCATCTCATAGCAGATGGATTGATCATATTTAGGGATAAGATATATGTTCCAGAAAATACTGAGCTCAAGAATATTATCTTGAGATATTTTCATTCAGAATTGTATTCAAGTCACTCAGGATATCAAAAGACATTGAAAAAAATGAAATTTTTTTATCATTGGTCGAATCCAAAAAATAATGTGGCGAATTTTGTGGCAATATTTTTGGACTGTTAGTAGGTAAACACATAGTGTAAACATCCAAGTGGATTACTACAACTAGTTTTGATTATAGAGTGGAAATGGGAGGTCATTTCCATGGATTTCATTACAGGTTTACTAAGGACATCTAAAAAACATAATTCCATCATGGTTATGGTGTAAAGGTTGACAAAAGTGATGCACTTCATTCCACTGACATCTACTTATTCAGCTAGTGATGTGGCATAGATACTCATCAGATATTCAGCTAGTGAGTTATTGAAGGAGCTATTAACTACTGCTCCTATACTGAGTGTAGCAGACTCGAGTAAGGAGTTTGAGGTCTGTACTGATGCTTGTAAGGAGGGTGTAGGACCAGTCTTAGCCCAAGAGGGAAGAGTCATAGCATATGAATCCAGAGGTATTCAAATTATGATTTTTATCTCACTACGGTGGTACATGCATTACAAATATGGAGGAATTACCTATAAGGAAAAAGCTTCGTGCTAAGAACTGACCACAACAATCTAACTAGATATTTTAAACAAGATTATTTGGATGTGCACCAAGCTAGGTAAAATGCTTTCCTAAGTGATTTCGATTTGGACATTCAACATTTGAAGGGTAAAGAGAACTGACTGGCGGATGCACTAAGAAAGAAACTACATGGCATCTACGAACTCTACTTTAATCAGATTGAATTCAAATTCCAAGAACATATATTAGAAGCAGCTAGCAAGGACCCTGAATACCAGTTTCTATGGCAGCATGCAAAAGAAGACAAAGAGCAAGGGAAGAAGTCATAATTTGAACTCAATGATAAGAAGTTCTTGGTCTACAGGAAAAGAATATATATTCCAAATAAAAATAATATGAAAAGAATTGTTTTGGATGAATATCACTAGATTTCCTATGCAGGACATCCAGGATACCAGAAAATATTAATTGCAATCAGAAAGGATTATTCCTGGCTAGGAATGAAATGGACATTTTAGATTATTTGACCAAGTGTTTATAATGTCAGAAAATTAAGGTTGAACATTAGCATCCCACAGGATTTCTTCAGCCTATTCTAGTGCCAAAATGGAAGTGGGAGGTCATCTCCCTTGACTTCATCACTGGGATACCAAAGAAAAGAAATAATAAGGATTTGATTATGGTGGTAGTTGATAGACTGAGTAAGGTGGCACATTTTATTCCCATCAAGTCTACTTATAAGACAGTAAAAATTGTTGATATCTTTATGAGATAATTTTTTAGATTGCATGGTATTCCCTGAGTTGTGATTTCATATTGTAATGTGAAATTCACTTCAACATTCTACAAGATTCTATTTAGTGGCTTGGAGACACATATACAATTTATTACTTCTTATCATCTGCAAACGGATGGGCAAATGGAAAGGGTGAATCAAATTATGGAAGACATGATGTGCATGTATGTAATTCAACAACCAATGAAGTGGGAGGAGTATCTTCAGTTGGTTGAGTTTGCTTACAAAAATGGATATCTAGAATCCCTTAATATGAGCCCCTCTGAGGCATTGTACGGAATACAATGCCGGACTCCTATGAACTAGAGTAGTCCAGAAAATAAAATGATGCTTGGGCCGGACATGTTAGAAGAAATGGAGCAAGAGGTGAAGAAAATCAGGAAGAACTTGAAGGTTTCTCAAGACTCGCAAAAAGTGTATTCTGATAAGAAAAGAACTTTTTAGGATTTCGTGATAGGAGATCATGTGTATGTGAGAAAAAAACGGAAGAAAAGCACACTGCGATGGAATACTTGTGCTAAGTTAGCCCCCATATATTGTGGGCCATTCGAAGTTTTGGAAAGGATAGGACCAATGGCCTACCGACTGTCTCTACCAAGCCATATACTGGTACATAACATGTTTCTTGTATCATTACTGAAATGTTATGTACATAACCCGAAACATGTGATACACTGTCAGAGTATACATGTAAGTTAACAATGTATTACAGTTGCGACAAAAATAAAATTTATGAGTTAAACTAATGATAACAATTGTGATATGCAGGTAGAACTGGACAGAGAGTTCCAGGTAGAAACACAACATATTCTAGATCGAAGAGAAATAATGCTCCGAAGGCGAGTCATCCCCCAAGTTAAAGTGTAGTGGAAGCACTTTGGCCCAGAGAAGGCTACTTGGGAGGATGAACATATTATTCGACAAGATTATCTAGAGTTGTTTATCTTGATTAAATAACACTGAGGACGGTGTTTGATTTAGTGAGGGAAGATATAACACTTTTGTTTAATTTTAATTTGAACTTAACTACTTGTCATGATATATTTTTAAAGAGTAACGAATAAGAGTATTCGTTAACAATATTCAATAAAATATCTTTGGTATTTTCAAGGAAAGATAATGAATAATTTATCTTGAGTAAAATAATGAAGTAATTGATTGGTAAAATGATTCCAAGATAATAGGGTTAAAAGCTGGAGACAGTTGTGACAACTACCATTCCAAAGAAAGGATTTATGGGAAAATCCTGGGAAGGAATGGGGTTTTGTGCAGAAGGTATGAAGGGTGAAGCAACAAGAGTTTGCCATGAGTAATCCAGAGTTGGTAGAGAGAATAGTGGAGCTCAATTAATACCTAGAAGAAGAAAGGTTGGATTTATTCGTGAGGTCTAACTTCTTGTCTCATTGAAAACACCTATACCCTAGTGAGGAGCAAGGGGGGAGTTGAGGACGTAATCACCTCACTAACGGTTGAGAGGACCATCTGACTTCAAAAGAGATTCATCCAGAATTAGGTACTGATGTATCTTAGAGTTTTGGTTTATGCTTCTTTTCAAAAATATGAAATATTTAAGCTAATTGTATTTATTATAGCATAATAATATTTTAATTTTAAACCAGTGTTAGAATAATTTAACAAGATAAACCATGTGAAACTGCTTAAGACTGAATTTACATAAATATTCCTGAAGAAAATAATTATGTGCATACATTACAAGGAAAGAAAATATAGAAGGGTTACTGTAGGTAGGAAGAAGCCATAAATTGCTATTTCTAACATGCAATGGGAACTTGCATTTAAAGTCAAAGAAAAAAGGTGTAGAACAGAAAACAAGAATTATTTCCTCTACCGTTAAGTATATAGAAATTCGAATTCTTTCCATGCATAAAAACATAATAGAACTCAAAGATGAATCATTAATATAAAACCTCCTATGTGGTATAAACTATCTATATAAGTAAGCTCAAGGGATACGCCTGAGGGTTTAGAATCTTGGACCCTAGAGTAAGGGTTAGGATTCCCGTCCCGAAGGGTGGAAAATTTGAATAGAGAAGAAACAAAGATGGAGTACTCATGCATGAGGGTAATATCTGAAATTTCTACATAAACACAACTACCAAGAATATAAGAGGGAAATGTAACTGTGTGTACATATGCAGGAAGACAAGATAGGTAAGCAGTATTTAGATGAAAAAAGGAGAACTGAATGCTGAATACAATGTGACATTTTGGAAATCTGGCAGTCAATTAAACTTAGCCCTGATAGAACAACTATAGCAGGAAAAATTAATTACATATGGTATCAACCCAATTCAATGAACAATGTCTCGATAGAAATTGTCAAGTTCCAGGCCCTAGACTCAATATTCCATTAAATACTTAAATAAAGACAGTGTGTCGTTAAACCAAAACTAGACTAAAATTCCAAGCCCTGATTCTAAAAATAGACTAAAATTGTTTCTGGGTAAACATGCAGAGGATGGTTCCGGACGGAACACAAGGAAAGGGGCGAGCTTCGCTCAAACCCTCAACCATAAACAGAAAGAACAAAATTTCGGGTGATTGAGAGAAAAACCCTCGCCAGACATTAAATTGCAAAGAGAGAGTAGGTCGAGTTCAATGACAGTGCAAGGACCTAATCATCAACTCTTGCCAAGAGCTCAAATGGTACATACTGTGAAGGAGAGGTGTGAGCGGTGAATCTCAAAGTAACTCTGGCTTTTGGCTACGGTCGGGCCATCAACTTGTAGACAATAAAACAAAAGACAAAGTCACTGGCCACAATACCGACATTCAAAATTAACACAAAGGACTGTAAATAAAATATGTACAGATGGGTTCTTAACCATTACCTGGAGAGGTGAATCTGAAGCATAGCCAGAGGTAATTTCTGGAGTTTTTATGTTCACAGATAGAGCATTTCTGCAAGATTGAATGTGTGACCTGCATGGTGGAGAGAAAGTAACCCTGTTAAAGCCGAAAACCCCAAACCCATTTCAAAAGAAAAAATTAGATTGGGAACAAAGAAAATGAATTAATAACTATGCATAAAGAGTTAAACTGTAAGATGAAACCGAGAAGATCTCGTGAAAGGGGTTAAGGGAAACTAAAATCAGCAGCAGGAAAAATATCTGGAAGGGTTTCATTATCAGCATATCGATCTAGAGCAGAACCTATGAGCGTCGTCACAGATTGAAAAAGGAAATTTGTAGAGCCCCTAGGCGTTTCCAAGTGGCATAACGAATGATAGACTTAACTGGCGGGTGGGGTGGGTGGTTATACTAACCATCCCACCTCACACCAACACTGTAGATCCCAAGGATAAGATATGGACGGCTCAGATGAAGCTAAGACGAATCACGACCATGTGTTATCACAAAAAACTCTTACGCATGCATGTGATTTCCATTATTTAATCCAGATTAACAATAGTACCAAAAACAAGATTTAATTAAATGATTTTTGCAGTAAGATCTACCGATGATTACATGTATTGCAATCAATAATACTATCTCAACCCTGTAGACGTGATAGGGTAATGCCCAACCGGAATGGTGGCATAAGCATGAGACAAATGAGATATAAGTTAAAACTTTGTTATGCATTGGTACTTAAGTATTATGTTAAACCATTTTTATTCATTGGTATTTGTATAACCTTTTCGTTAAGTCATATCTTCAATGCAAACCTTATGATATTTCAATTATTCCATAGTTCAAGAAGAGGTTATTACTAGAGGTAAAATATGTTTAGTTATTTTTTAGGTATGTAATGTTTGAGGTGTATAACTGTTACATTTTATATTTATTTTAATTGGTTCATTTATATGAAATGACTAATTTCATGGTTTTTAAATTTAAATTGTAAAAATAGATATTAAAAATAAATAAATAACATAACATAAAATAAAAAAATTATATACGACTAATAAATAATACAATTATCAAATCTAAATATATATATATATATAAATAAATTATCATTATATAAATACTATTTATAATGATGATGATGCTTATCAGACTTTAAGAGAGGAGAAATAATATAACTTTGATTCTTTAAAACCTTGTTTCTATGGTCAAAGAGAAGGGAAATAGGTGCTCCAAGATCGCTATAGGATAGCTCGCTTAATAGGTCAAGAATATTATATGTGTGGCAAATGCTAGGGAATTG
This sequence comes from Pinus albicaulis, assembly GCA_034641835.2. Lineage (NCBI taxonomy): Eukaryota > Viridiplantae > Streptophyta > Pinopsida > Pinales > Pinaceae > Pinus > Pinus albicaulis. The sequence goes on along the minus strand of CM076579.1, from coordinate 421,014,314 downwards.
AGAGCGAATGTGAGTAAGAGTCACGCAGTCTAAAAGGAAGTTATTTTCATCTTCCACCTACTTAGAATCATAAATATGATATATTATATCATTCCAAGGGGTCTTGGGAATAGACCACCGCCTGATCTCACTTTGAAGCTCATGGGAATTAGTTTTTATCTTACCGATGTTCATTTTTTTCTTATTGTTGGAAAGCACAGACAAATAATTCTGATTATCAAGGGTGGGGTTGATCACTTCTTTATAGTATCTTAGAGACCCTTTACCCTCCAGTTCCTGATCGTCCCACAAATTGTCCTTAAACTTCGAGGTAATAGTATTTTTGATATTATATTTTCTTCCCATATTGAGCTCCTCCTTAATTCCCCAATGGTTGAGCTAGGATTGGGCATCCTTATGCCACCTGCCCTTGAGGCAAAGGTGAGGGTTTTGACTACAGTTGGAAGAAAGTTTAGGGAGCCTTTTTTATTCCAAGTTGTCAAGCTTCTTCTTATATATTAGAGATATAAACATAGCCATGCTTTCAATTGGGGATAAACCAGATTCGATCAAGAGGATATGATAGGAAGTATTTCCCTTGATCTTAAGGTTGTAGGTTATGAATTTCTTTTGAATCATCTCAATATTCCTCCATGAATCTATGGATATACTGCAACCCCAAACTTCACATTAGTATAAGACAACAGGGGTGACAAGGGTCTCAAATAGGAACCTCTTTCTACTCCCAATGTAAATATTAACCGACTTACAATTGTTTTCAAGCTCATAATAATCTTTCCAGCCCCCAATAATCCTTTGCTCGATGCTATAATTCTAGTTGAGATGATGATGAAATTCAATGCCCAAATATTTATAAGAAGAAGCATGCTCTAAGCACTGGTTATTATACATTAAAATCTCATGGGCGATATTTTTGGATTTAATGATCATGACTTTAGTCTTGTCAGTATTAACTATCATACCCATCTTGGAGTAGTAGTCATGAAGAATATGGAGTTGCTTGTCAAGGTCATCATGGATTTTTTCCAGAAGAATGATATCATCGACATAGAGGAGAAGAGTAATGAGAACAACAGCAACCTCGGTGCCCTAACACCCATAGATTCCATAAACTCCTCTAGCTTATCGATGTATATGCCAAAATTGGTAGGGGATAACGGGCACCCTTTATTAACTCCAATATTTCATTTAATGTCTTTAGACCACCCCTTGTTGGTATTAATATTTTCATTTAAAATCATAGAGAAAGATCAAAGAAATCCTCAGCTCAGGAGGTACCATGATCTCTTCAAGCCTCTCCAAAAATTTATCTCAAGGAACCGTGTCGAAAGCTTTTCTAAAGTCCACAAAGTAACAAAAGAGATCAGATTTACTATTGCAACATTCCTCTACAATGATTCTAAGAGTGACCAGATGGTCAGTAGTCGAGTGATGTCTCCTAAAAGCATCTTGTCCTTTAGCTATTTTTCCTTGGCTTTCAAGCCAAAGGCTAAGCTTCTTCTCAAAAATGAGCCCATAAATCTTGGCTAGGATATGGCTAACCATAAAGGTCTTGTAGTTAGATGGAACACTCTTGTCCCCATTTTTAAAGAGAGGTACAATAATGCTTTGCATCCAAAGCCAAGGAAAGCCATGCATTACAGCCAAATTCAGAAGCTTATGGAGGTAATGAATGAGGATAGATCTTCCCATTTTAAGGATCTCAGCTTGTTATCCTTCAATATATTTAGATTTCCCATTATCGAGCTTATTAATACCAGACTCAATGTCATATAAAGAGAAGAGGCATAGTGTCTGGAGAGTCATACAACTTCTTAAGATAGTTGTCCTAGTTTTCCAATGGGATAGAATGGTTAACTTTGGTTTTATAAACAAGAACATTCCGCCAAATTGTTTTGGGCACGACTTTAGAAAGGTGGAGAAGATAATCTTGTATTTTATTAATATATGATATTTTCTTCCTCTTGATGAAATTTTTGTATATATTCATATTCTACAGCTTATTGATTTCATTAGGAGCATCTCTGATCACTTTCCTGGAAATTTTGCAATCTTTGTCATACCATGGATTGGAATTTCTATTAGAATTCTTAAATGGAATCTCATTAGAAAACTTGCTAATGGTGTTGGAAAGGATAGTACTGAAATGATAATAAATTTGATCAATGTTATTATTATAATTCATGGGGCCTAAATCCCTCTCTAAATCCCTTAACAAGAGTTGGTTTTACTTCTATCGAAGCATATGTTTCTTTTGATTTCATTGGTCTCCTGCATGTGGGTGGTATGCATGGAAAGATTGAGGGATAGAGACAGAGGTTTGTGGTCAGAGTAAGGCTCAAATCCATTAATTAGAAGCTCAAAGTTTGTAATATAATTGAGGACGAGGATTTTAGAAATTGCATAATCCATGACACTGCTACCCAGTGCATGGAAACATGTCATCTGACCAGACAAGGGCCACTTGTTACTACCAATGCAAATAATTAGGTACTGGGAACTGAAAAATTTAAGGATCTTGGTGCCGAATAAGTTTTTGATAATGTCTTCAAATTTTCTCTTCAATTTATTAGCTAAGTTACTATCTTCATCAAGCCACAAGGGGTCAGGGTTAGAGTTGTTGCTTAATGTAATGGTTTTGTTAGTAGCATTTCTAGAATTACACTCTCGCAGTAAAAGGATATTACCATCATTTCTGAGGTTGAAGATGTCTTTTTCTAAATAGTTGAAAGTACACTTCTTATCTAGGTGCTTCTTCCTATAGGGTGTAGTGTTGATAGGAGTGAAATAGCAGATTGGAAGAAAGATGTTATTGGTGGTAGAATAAGATATTTTGATCCAAATGTATTGATTGAAGGGGTCAATTTTATGAAGTCGGATATGAGAGGAAAAAGTGTTCCTTATATAAGAGGATATACCACCAAAACCCCTACGAGAGGATTTCTTATTCCAACCAGACCAAAGAGTGAAACTGTCGAGGTGAGGGACCCTAGATTCATCGTGCTCCCATGTTTCAAATAAGATAATAAGGTAAATGTCACTTGGGATTCAACTTAACATAATACCTTTACACCATTGAAAGCCATGAAAATTCCAGAAGAGGATCCAGAGTGATGAAAATCCTTATTTACCACTCGTGCTTGAGACTCTATCTCTAATAATAACTTTCATATTCCTAATGATTGCCCATTTCCTATCCTTTCTTGCATCCTTGACCTTTTGGGCTTCTTTCCTAAGTCCAGCTTGGTCTTCTGGAATGAGATCTTCATTTATAAATATTCTTGTTCCTTTTAGGCTTGGGGATTTCCCGAGTATATCCAGTTTATGTTCATTACAACTGAACTTCACACGGATGATTCTGTGTTTATGCTCAAGTATCTTTCCGACCATTATTTCTTCCGTGATATAGGTTGTTTCAATTTGATTTTTTGTTTTTAATTGTTATCTAACCATTTCAAATGTGTTTTCATTGTTTTGTTCTTATATACCCGCAACTATAATATTTAAGGCTCGTTTTTGGCGCTCATGGTCGAGGATAATTAATTTATTAATTTCCTCTTTAATGGCTTTAATATCTAAGTTATTTTTTGTATTACTTAGGGTTGAATTATTATGCAGTTGTTCTTTTAGATTTTTAATCTGGCTTTTCAAGGTGTCATTTTCTTCAACCATTATTTGTTTAGTATGTTCTATTTCTTGAATTTTATCTTCCATTTCTTAGAGTTCAATTTCAAGTGTGGTTATTTTATTTTCTAATGATTTGTGGTTGTTATCAAGCATTTCCATTAGTTCTATTTTAGAATGATTTTCTCTTTCTTCTCTTCATCTTTCTAAAGACTCAATGTACTCATAGAGACTCTCTAATGTAATTTTACTTGGCCTGCCTTTGCTAGAAGGGGGCTTAGAAATATGAGGGGAAGTAATCATAGTGTAATAAAACAAAACTTAACACGAGGAGGGTTAGTGAGAACATGTGCACCTATAAATCATAACCAATTTGAGGTTTTCACTGTGCTTGGAGGCTGAGCCTTTGGCAGATAGAGTTCTTGCTCCTATTATGTATAAATTAATTCTTAGCAAAAACCACATCACAGGACAAGTTCGGATGTGAAGTTCACACTGCAAAGGCAACTTAGAAACCAATTGCACCCTAACTCATTGGCCTGTATTAAATCCGCAACTACTGGGTACCTTCTTTCCCAAAATTGAAGTTTTGAAGGAATTGCTGACAACCAAAATCAGGAAGAGATGGATACCCCTAGCTATCACATAAATTCTTCATTGTCTAAGAATTACTCGAGTGCCCTAGATATCTCAGAAGATGGGTACACTACCAAAAATTCTTCGCTATCGTTGTCCGCTGGCTCCAAAGATCGAATATCAATGGCTCTTATTTTGGTACTCTTTTTATCATATTTTGAGATTTCTTTCTATCCCTTTCAGTGTTGTATTGAGTGTTGAAATACTGATGTGACGCTGCACCGAAGGGGAGAAGAGGTATTGTTCCAATTACCGCACCGTAAATAAAATCATCGCATATGTTTGAAACAATATGTTGTTTATGAAGAGATATATCATCTTTTGGTCTCTGTAGAACTCATAAAGTTGTTTAGGGTTTGAAATTAGCTAGTGACAGGGAAATCCCTAGCAGCAGAAGATGTATATGTCACAGGCTTAGAGATGAAAGTTAATTTTTTAAATTGTCAACCTCACCGTAGAGACAAATAGAATGATCTCATCGTAGAAGACTCGATCTGAGATCCCCGTAAAGACTCAGCTCATTGTACAGATTTGATAAATATATTTTTAATATGTCAACCTGACCATAGGTGGACTTTGGATATAGCCACGATCCTAGCTCACTACAGGGATGTGATATCTCTCATGAGAAGACTATCAAGGTATTACAACCCACACATTACCATCCCAATCAAATTTCAACAAGTTCAAACCCATGGAACATTGGTTGTTAACTTAGCCATGCGTATAATCCTTGTTACAATGAACCCTCATCGAAGAATACTCAATCTGAGCAACATAATTTATCCTTGTTGCAACGAGCCCTATCACTGAAGATATTTGAAAAATTATAATATTAAAAATAGTGGAGGAATATTCCCATGGGTCCTTGAAGAGTTTTTCAATGCTTTAATTCATTAAAAATGGAGCTATAAAAATTTATTATTTATTAAATAATAGTAATATTGTGCTGACATGCCACACAAATAACTTTATAGTAAATGTTATGCATTGCAATGCAGAAGGTTAGCCAAATTTGACTACTATCATCTTGGGATGGTCATTCCTCTGCCCAATTTCACGTGATCGCATGCAATTAAATAGCCTCTTTCGACCTTATAAATCTTATGCTACCATCAGACGTAAAATAATTATTTAGTTTTTGTTATTTTTGATCTACATATATTTATATCTCTTAATATCAATCAGTGTTGATAATATCATTGAAATATTGGTGATATTCTGAAATATCATGATATTTTCAGTGAGCCAAAATATCGATGATATTTGGAAATGTCGCGATATTTTTGCTAAGCCGAAAAATTGTGATATTTTTGAAATATCGCTGAAATTTTGAGAAAATATCGTGCAATGATAGGAAATATCTGTAACACCTCCCATTTATCTCCCAATTTTTTTTTTCCATTTCATATTCTCAAGAATAATTCTGACAAAATTATTATGTTATAATTTTGATTTCTATCTTGTTAAATCATATTTCTTCCCTCAATATGATTTATTGTGTATACTTATACCCACATATCCAAACTATATCTAAATCAATACCTACTTGATTTCATTTGCAACCACATTAGTATAAAGGGTCTTTGTATTTTAACTATAGTGGATTTTTACCATTAACCCACTTCCTATGAAAGGGTGACCCTATCGACCTACACCTCACCTTCGTTTTGATATCATTGAATCGTTGGGCATTAAACAGCATACTATTATGTATATATATAATGGGGTTCAAAATGTTATACCCACGTCGACCAGGGCATCCTTAATCTTTTAACAAACACCTATACTCCCATTTTATAAAATCATCTTGCTAGACCATACGGTTATGAAAGTTGGCTTGATTTATTTACCACAGTCTTATCTCTATACCTATACCGACCTTATGACTATTTAATGAACTGGTAACCACAGTTTTCACACTGTATGTGTTAACATCATCGCATATTTGTTGTACATGTTGTTTATGTCGAAATTTATGTAACGATGAACGTATTCAGCTTTAAATTCCACGTACTGCGTCCTGGTAAGGTCAATTTAATGTGGTATAGAACTTGAGATGTGATATCAGCTCTCCACATCGTCTTAGGTAAGGTTCTCGGTTTAATTGTATTGATTGGGATGGATTTCATCCCATTCCCGTTCAATGGTTATGGATCCACGCTGTATTGGAAATTTCCACACCAGACTGCTATGGAACTAGGCCATCCTCGCAATACGAGCAGAGGTGCCATGAACTTCATTTCATAGCTTGTCAATTTAATGTCAAACGACTGGTGTAAATTCACTTCCGGTCAGTCGATCCGTGGACTCACGATGGATATTTTTCCATGTGGACGGCTACGATTTCCTCACCCTATTAGGGTTTTGTGACAGAGATTTTTGGTATAAGTCTTGCACTAAATTTGCGACACTATTCTTTCGGCCCTCATTTGGTTCTTTTGTTACTCGTGACGCCGAATTTCTTTTGTTACTCGACGCCTCATCAAGAAGGTAAAACCTTATAAGCCTTACGCTGCGTTAACTTGTGCCTCTGTGATGAATTCTGAGTATGGTAATGCATTCCATTTACAGTATTTGACCTATGTTTTTTTTTACGCCATTTCGTTCTCCAGTTCTCGTTACTGCAAGGAGTCCTGACGTTGTGTTTTACATCTACTGATTTCTTTCTTCTGCGTTTACGCCACCATCTCTTCATATACCTCGTTGGATGACTGGCTAATGATGTAGGGTAATAATAATTCTTCGTTTCTTGATAGGGCACGTCCCTGCTCATCCTTTGGGACTTTGAACGATGGTGTTTTGATTTCGCTTGTCTCTTCTCCGGTGAGCAATACCGATCTCAGGTAAAAATCGATTTACTTGTGCTATTAGTTAGACTGTTTTTCTAACTCCACTCTTAAACTTTGGGGTTACAATATATTTACGCCATGCCTTTAATTCTATGGCAGAATCGTTTGGAAGGAGTGAGGGTTTCCTTTTCCACGTAGCTATGTAAATTTTGTTTTAGTACATTTTTCCAATTCTCACTAGAATGATTTCTAACAGTTTCGCAATTCATTGGCTCATCATCACGGCTGTGTTTTCTACATGTGAGATAGACGCCATACGCTTTTCATCCTCAGCACACCATGAGATATTTTCTCCAATTCGACACTAACTCCACTGCTCTGGGCATTGTCAGGTCATTATACACCTAGGCAGAGAGAAACCATCCTCTCGTCGCATTATTTCACCCTGTTTGTGTGGAGTAGTTAATTTCTTAGGATTATAACAGTGTCGATTGAAATTCTAGACACTGTCAGAGACTGTAACTATTAACAATTTCCATTCGTATGATAATATTCTTTGAATATATTAATTTCTAGAATGAGAGTGGGGTCTTTTAAAGGACTTTGGCCCGAGAGGCTCAAACTCTGATATGTATTTGCAGAACGTATTTGTTCTTCGTCACTCGTATTTTTGATAGCTTCATAATATTTTCGAAGAATCTCCAGATCATTATTTTATGGATGTTCTCCTGTTGTCTCTCATTCAATTATTTGTTTTGTGTCAATTTAATATGATTGAAGAAGAAATGAGTTGTTTCTCTTTTCACCTTCTTATCATGGTTAGGACTTCAATGTGTATATGTCTCTTTATGGCTATCTTTTCCGAGTTTACAGTGACTCAGTAAATGAAACCTGGCATTGTCTATCATTTGTATATGTTGTAGGACTCCTACAGGAAACTCTCCGTATTCCTAAGAGATTATAGTTCCATTGTGAGAGCTTCGTATGTAAGGCTAATTGTTCCCTGTGACTGTATACATCAAATTTTTGTTTCTTTTGTTTTCGTAATAGAACAATCCCAATGTATAAATGTCTAACTGACTTTCTTCACTGATATATATATATAATTAGTGGATATCTGTTTGCTACCTTCTTCAATATTGATATATCTATATATCTATTTGTATATATATATGGTGCAGTTATTGATTTGATTTATAGTTTTTGGTGCATGTCTAATCCTTCCAACCTGTAACTTAGTGGGATCCTCCCTGTTCCCAAGGGGGTTATTCCCATAGTTTTTATACATAACTCTCCTTTCATACCTATTTCCAGAGTTAATAGTCATGTATAGTTTCGTTTCTTTAATAACTACGACAAATAAGCAGTACTACAATTTCTTACTCTTTCATTCAGTTCTTATCAGAGAAGATATTAGAATATCTATAAATAGACATACCCTGCTGTTGAAAGTTCTAGATATATCTACTCTTCACTTAGTTAATTCAATAAAAGAGTAATTCTGTCCTATATACATTTACCTTCCTACTATCTTAGAATTTATTTTTTTTATTGCAGGGTTTTCTACTATATTCCCTTTCCCACAGAAGCAGATTAAAGTTACAAAATTATAAATTATGAGATACTATAAATCTCCAGATTTAGACCCAAGCTGGTTTAGAAATTCTGGATGATTTTGCCTCATTTTCCTAGTTCCTACAACCACGCAGAACGAGAAGAGTTTGACTTCTCTACTATTCTGTAAATGTATGGAACACCAACACCAAAATGAAACAATTAACTAGAATACGACTATACTCATTAACTCTTATACATGGTAACAATTATTATATATTTAGAAAAAAAAAAAAAAAACATTCCTAACACTGTGTGCATACCACTTTGGTATTTGACCAGTCCTCCCAACAATAGAGTCCCTCTATCTCCAGAACTCACCCCCGAGCTGAGATCACTTCCATCACATACCAACCTCAATATATTCTGGAATAACTTATTTAAGCTTTTTCTCCCCAAGCCTGTTTCTAATTCTGCGTCCAGAATATCAGGATGCTTTTCTTCCTGTTTGCCTAGGCTTCCCTATTTAGGGACTTTTAAAGCTGCTTTCTTCTTTTCCCAGCTTTTTACCTCTTCCCAAATACTCTCCACATCATTGGGGAACTATATTTTCCTCAAAATCTAATTTTAGAAATGAATTCTTTCAAGGATTTTTTTGAAATATTTTTGGGGAAAGTATTTGCCTTTATCCATCCTCATGGATTTAGCAAGTGATCTCATAATTCTCATTTTGGTCAATCTTCACATAATTATTTTATTCATTTTCTCAAATTAAATATGCAATTATATCCACAACATACTTGTCCTTTGGGGTCCACTCCCCTTAGGATCAAAGTTCAAATGTCTAGTTTTCGAAATTCAAACACATAAACTAGGGGTGTTACATATTCCCCCTCTGAAAGCAAACACCGTCCTCGGTGTTGTTATTTAACTACTAGAGTTCATTTTTCAAACAAAAATGATTATCTTTCCATTATTTCAGCTTCTCTTTCCCAGGTAGCTTCTTCATCTGTAAAGTGCTTCCACTGCACCTTTACTCTTGCTACCGTCCGATTCCTCAATTCAATTTCTTCCCGCTCCAATATTTGAAGCGGTTCTGGAAGGAACTCCCCTTCTGGTTCCACCTGTACCACATTCCAATCAACTATGTGAGAAACATCATGTACATATGTTTTTAATAATGAAACATGAAACACATCATGAACTCTAACATGGGGTGGTAAGGCTAGCTTATAAGCCACTGGTCCCACCCTTTGTAATACTTCAAAAGGACCACAATATCTAGGAGCCAGTTTTGCACAACTTCCAGCATAAAGTGTGCTCTTTTTGGGTTTAATACGCAAGTACACATGCTCTCCCACTTTAAATTCTTGGTGTACTCTCTTCATATCAGCATATTTTTTCTGGCGATCTTGTGTTGTCTTGATGTTTCTTTGTATCTGTTTCACAATTCTTTCCATCTCTTGTAAGGCATATGGCCCCAACATTAGTTTATCCTCTGGCTGGCTCCAACTCAAGGGAGTACGACATTTTCTTCCATAGAGTGCCTCAAACGGACTCATTTTGATGGAGGATTGGTAGCTTTTATTATAGGAAAATTAAGCTAAATGCAAGTAGTCTTCCCATTTTTATGGCCTATCCATCGCATACATTCTCAGCATGTCCTCCAAAATCTAATTAGTTCTCTCTGTCTGACCGTCAGTCTGAGGGTGATAGGAAGTACTAAAATTCAGCTTAGTGCCCATACCTCCAAATAGACCTTTCCAAAAAGTTGCGGTGAACTTAGCATCTCTATCTGAAACAATCACCTTTGGGATCCCATGTAATCTTACTATCTCTTTTAAAAACACATTTGCTACTTGGGTTGTCCCAAAGGTAGACTTTACAGGTATGAAGTGTGCAGCTTTGGTTAAAGTGTCTACTACTACCATCACTGAATCGTGTTGGTATTTAGTTTTGGGTAGCCCTGTTATAAAATCTATAGAAATGGTGTCCCATTTCCATTCTGCAATCGGCAAAGGATTTAGAAGACCAGCAGGATGCTAATGTTCAACTTTAACTAATTGACACTCCATGCATCTAGCTAAATATTCTGCTACATCTCTTTTCATTCCTGGCCAGAACAACTTCTTTTTCAAAGCTATTAACATTTTCTGATATCCAGGATGCCCTGCATATGGCTTTTTGTGATATTCATCTAGAATCTCTCTTTTCAAGGACTCCACATTGGGGATATATAGTATGTTTTTGTAGCAGATCAGTCCTTTTTGGTTTTGTGTGTAATCAATCATCTCTTTCTTTAGTAGTTTCATCTGTAGTGTTTCATAATTTGGATCCCGATCTGCTCCCTTTTTCACTAATTCTTCTAAGTCAAACTGAGCGCTACTTCCAATGTTGTTTATATTTTGACAAGCATTTCTGCTCAAAGCATCCGCAATTTTATTTTCTTTTCCCCTGATATGTTTTATGTCCATATCAAATTCACTTAGAAAATACATCCATCTGGCCTGTCTAGCATTCAAATCAGTTTGGGAAAAGAAATATTTAAGACTAATGTGATCAATCATAAATGTAAATTTCTTTCCAAGAAGATAGTGTCGCCACATCTTCAAGGCATGAATCACAGTGGCTAATTCCAAATCATAGGCACTATAGTTTTGTTCATGTGTCTTCAGTTTCCTAGACTCATATGCAATCACTGCATTTTCCTGCAAAAGAACTCCTCCCAACCCCTCTCTACATGCATCTGCACATACAACAAATTCTTGGTCAGGAGCTGCAATTTTCAATATAGGGGCTGTGGTGAGTTTTAATTTTAATTGGTCAAAACTGGTTTGACATTTTTCAGTCCACTCAAATTTGACCCCCTTCCTTTGTAGTGAGGTTATGGGATGTGCTATGGCAGAAAATCTCTCCACGAATCTGCGATAATAACCTGCAATCCCCATGAATGATCTCACTACTGAAACATCAGTTGGCACAGGCCATTCTTTTATAGCCTTTATCTTTTCAGGGTCAACAGCAAGGCCTTGTTCAGAAATAATATGTCCCAAGTATTGAATCTTGTCTTTATAAAATTCACATTTGCTGAACTTGGCATATAACTAGTTTTCTTTCAGTGTTTGCAACACTATCCTCAAGTGCTCTTTGTGTTCCTCCTTAATTTTTGAATAAATCAAAATATCGTCTATGAACACAAGCACGAACTTATCCAAATACTTGTTTAACACACTATTCATTCAGCACATAAAGGTGGCAGGGTCATTTGTCAAACCGAAAGGTAGGACTAAAAATTCGTAGTGACCATACCTGGTTCGAAAGGTTGTTTTGATGATGTCTTCCTCTTTAATTCTGAGCTGGTGATAACCAGTCCTTAAGTCAATCTTCGAAAATACTGAAGCTCCTCTCACTTGGTCAAAAAGATCATCAATTCTAGGCAAGGGATACCTATTTTTAATGGTCAACTTATTCAGTTGACGATAATCAATGCACATTCTAAAGGTTCCATATTTCTTTTTCACGAACAACACCTGTGCTCCCTAAGGAGACGCACTCGGTCTGACATAACCTTTATCTAACAATTCTTGCAATTGCATTTTCAGTTCCATGAGTTCAGGGGGAGTCATTCGATAAGGGGCTCGGGAAACAGGTGTTGCTCCCGGCACCAGATCGATTGAAAATTCAATCTCTCTTTTGGGGGGAAGATGAGGGATTTCATTTGGAAAAGCTTCTTTAAACTCCCTCACAACTGGCAAAGCATCCAATAGATTCTCTTCAGTTTTCTGTTCTATTTCTTCCACTTGTACTGCATAGACTTGATATCCTTTCCTAGCTATTCTTTTTAATTGCAGTGCTGTTATTTGTCTTACAGAAATGGGTTTTGGTTTTCCTTTGAGAATAAAAGATTTCCCTTCTTCATCTTCACAATGCAGGGTCTTATCCCAGCAGTTCTTTTCCAGCCAGTCCATTCCTATCAGCAAGTCATATGAACCTAATGGCAGAATGTTCAAATTTACTTCTGTTTGAAAGTCATTTAATTTAATTGCTGTTCGGGAAAATTTATGTGTTACCTTCCTCTTGGTTCCAGTGGCCAGCTGAACCAACCACGACTGCTGAAATTTTTCAGTTTTAAGATTACATTTTTCTACAATTTTTGGACTAATGTAACTCAAATAAGCACCCGGATCAATCAAAACAGTGACAGATTGGTCGGAAATCTTACCCTCCATTTCGACCATGGTAGCTTGGTGCTCTTCTTGCCGGTTCTCCAAGGCTGCACTGATGGTGGGTATATTTCATGCTATGTCATTTACTGTGGTAGCTTCTCGCTCCCTCATTATCATCTGAATGTTTCAGTGGGGACAATCCCTCAATAGATGGGGTTCTCCACATCCCCAACATTTCAAAGGTTCCCTCATTTTAACTGTTCCCTCTTTCTTATGGTCTCCATCTATTTGTTTTGAAGCCACTTGGGACTGAGAAGTTTGACTTTCTCTGGGTTTATTAAATTTCTTTCGCTGATGATCCCTGCCAAAAATTTTCAAGTAAGCTGGTTTCTGTTTCTTTCCTTTAATTTCACCCTTGTTTAGCCAGCTTTTTCCATGATCAGCCTTTCCTTTAAACTGATGATAGCATAATCTCACCTTCCTTACTGCCTCGTCCATATTTTTTGGGTTATCAAACTCGATCTTCTCTTTGTATAAAGCAGGCAAGCAGTTTAGAAACCTTTGTACCTTTGCCTTCTCTTCCCTAATGTAAGGGACATATCTCAACATATTTGTAAACTTAGTGACAAAATCATCAATAGTAAGTTGTCCCAGTCTAAGTTCATGAAATTCATTTGCTTTATCATCATAGTAACGTTCATTTAAGTAGCGGTTTTTGAAATTAACCTGGAATTCTTCCCAGGTAACTGTCTTTTCATCAATGGCATGAACCATTTTCGTCCCCTCCCACCACAAGGTAGCTTTGCCTTGTAGCTGGTAAACAACTAATCTGGCCTTCAGATTTCTTTCATATTCATAGACCTGGAAATACTTAATCATGTTCAGCAACCAGGCTTCATCATCTTCCTCCTTCTCCCCATCATAGGAGGGAGGTTTGATCTTTCGGAATTCCCCCTGTAATTCCTTTTTCTGTTTATACTAATGCCTAACATCATCATCATCATCATCAGACTCATCAGTCTTCCTCTTTTCGGAACCCTCACCTTCTTGGCTGTTTCGCGAAGTTAGTTCTCTGATGAGCTTTTCCTGCTCCTCACTGGCTAATGACAATCTATCATTCTGGCTTCTTATCTCAGCCAATTCTTGTTGCAACCTATGAAACATAGCCATCACTGGAGTGTTTGGATCTAGTGTATTTTCCTCATCACGCAGATCAACATAAATTTCATCACCTTCTGCCATTCCAACACCACTGTACACTACACAACACAGATCAGTAAAAATATATTTTTTCCATAGTAATTAATCTATACAGTGAACACACAGCAACAGTGAGAACAATGACAACAGCCCAGTTTTATATAACTTGGGCTCTGATACCATTTGTAACACCTCCCATTTATCTCCCAATTTTTTTTTTCCATTTCAGATTTTCAAGAATAATTCTGACAAAATTATTATGTTATAATTTTGATTTCTATCTTGTTAAATCAAATTTCTTCCCTAAATATGATTTATTGTGTATACTTATACCCACATATCCAAACTATATCTAAATCAATGCCTACTTGATTTCATTTCCAACCACATTAGTATAAAGGGTCTTTGTATTTTAACTATAGTGGATTTTTACCACTAACCCACTTCCTATGAAAGGGTGACCCTATCGACCTACACCTCACCTTCATTTTGATATCATTGAATCATTGGGCATTAAACAACATACTATTATGTATATATATAATGGGGTTCAAAATGTTATACCCATGTCGACCAGGGCATCCTTAATCTTTTAACGAACACCTATACTCTCGTTTTATAAAATCATCTTGCTAGACCATACGCTTATGAACGTTGGCTTGATTTATTTACCACGGTCTTATATCTATACCTATACCGAGCTTATGACTAGTCAATGAATTGGTAACCACATTTGTCACACTGTATGTGTTAACATCATCGCATATTCGTTGTACATGTTGTTTATGTCGAAATTTATGTAACGATGAACGTATTCAGCTTTAAATTCCACGTACTGCGTCCTGGTAAGGTCGATTTAATGTGGTATAGAACTTGAGACGTGATATCAACTCTCCACGTCGTCTTAGGTAAGGTTCTCAGTTTAATTGTATTGATCGGGATGGATTTCATCCCATTCCTGTTCAATGGTTATGGATCCACGTTGCATTGGCAATTGCCACGCCAGACTGCTCTGGAACTAGTCCATCATCACAATACGAGCAGAGGTGTCGTGAACTTCATTTCATAGCTTGTCAATTTAATGTCGAATGACTGGTGTAAATGCACTTCCGTTCAATCGATCCGTGGACTCACCATGGATATTTTGCCATGTGGATGGCTGCGATTTACTCACCCTATTAGGGTTTTGTGATGGAGATTTTTGGTATAAGTCTTGCACTAAATTTGTGAGACTGTTCTTTCAGCCCTCATTTGGTTTTTTCGCTACTCGTGACGTCGAATTTCTGTGTGCTAGAGACACCTTGTATTCCTCTATCGACGCCTCATCAAGCAGGTAAAACCTTATAAGCCTTACGCTGCGTTAACTTGTGCCTCTGTGATGAATTCTGAGTATGGTAATGCATTCCATTTACAATATTTGACCTATGTTTTTGTTTACGCCATTTTGTTCTCCAGTTCTGGTTACTACAAGGAGTCCTGACATTGTGTTTTACATCTACTGATTTCTTTCTTCTGCGTTTATGCCACCATCTCTTCGTATACCTCGTTGGATGACTCGCTAATGATGTAGGGTACTAATAATTCTTCGTTTCTTGATAGGGCACGTCCCTGCTCGTCCTTTGGGACTTTGAACGATGGTGTTTTGATTTCGCTCGTCTCTTCTCCGGTGAGCGATACCGATCTTAGGTAAAAATCGATTTACTTGTGCTATTAGTTAGACTGTTTTTCTAACGCCACTCTTAAACTTTGGGGTTACAATATATTTACGCCATGCCTTTAATTCTATGGTAGAATCGTTTGGAAGGAGTGAGGGTTTCCTTTGCCACGTAGCTATGTAAATTTTGTTTTAGTATATTTTTCCAATTCTCACTAGAATTCTTTCTAATAGTTTCGCAATTCGTTGGCTCACCATCACGGTTGTGTTTTCTACAGGTGAGATAGATGCCATATGCTTTTCATCCTCAGCACACCATGAGATATGTCTTCCAATTTGACACTAACTCCACTTCTCTGGGCATTTTCAGGTCGGTATACACCTGGGTAGAGAGAAACCATCCTCTCGTCGCATTATTTCACCTCGTTTGTGCGGAGTAGTTAATTTCTTAGGATTATAACAGTGTCCATTGAAATTCTAGACTCTGTCAGAGACTGTAACTATTAACAATTTCCATTCGTATGATAATATTCTTTGAATAGATTAATTTCTGGAATGAGAGTGGGGTCTTTTAAAGGACTTTGGCCTGAGAGGCTCAAACTCTGATATGTATTTGCAGAACGTATTTGTTCTTTGTCACTCGTATTTTTGATAGCTTCATAATATTTTCGAAGAATCTCCAGATCATTATTTTATGGATGTTCTCCTGTTGTCTCTCACTCAATTATTTGTTTTGTGTCGATTTAATATGATTGAAGAAGAAATGAGTTGTTTCTCTTTTCACCTTCTTATCATGGTTAGGACTTCAATGTGTATATGTCTCTTTATGGCTATCTTTTCTGAGTTTACAGTGACTCGGTAAATGAAACCTGGCATTGTCTATCATTTGTATATGTTGTAGGACTCCTTCAGGAAACTCTTCGTATTCCTAGGAGATTGTAGTTCCATTGTGAAAGCTTCGTATGTAAGGCTAATTGTTCCCTATAACTGTATACATCAAACTTTTGTTTCTTTTGTTTTCGTAATAGAACAGTCCCAATGTATAAATGTCTAACTGACTTTCTTCACTGATATATATAGAGAACTAGTGGATATTTGTTTGCTACCTTCTTCAATATTGATATATCTATATATCTATCTGTATATATATATGGTGCAGTTATTGATTTGATTTATAGTTTCTGGTGCATGTCTAATCCTTCCAGCCTGTAACTTAGTGGGATCCTCCCTGTTCCCAAGGGGGTTATTCCCATAGTTTTTATACATAACTCTCCTTTCATACCTATTTCCAGAGTTAATAGTCATGTATAGTTTCATTTCTTTAATAACTAAGACAGATAAGCAGTACTACAATTTCATACTCTTTCATTTAGTTCTTATCAGAGAAGATATTAGAATATCTATAAATAGACATGCCCTGCTGTTGAAATTTCTAGATATATCTACTCTTGACTTAGTTAATTCAATAAAAGAGTAATTCTGTCCTATATACATTTACCTTCCTACTATCTTAGAAATTTTTTATTTTTTTTATTGCAAGGTTTTCTACTATATTCCCTTTCCCACAGAAGCAGATTAAAGTTACAAAATTATAAATTATGAGATACTATAAATCTCTAGATTTAGAGCCAAGCTGGTTTAGAAATTTTGGATGATTTTGCCTCATTTTCCTAGTTCCTACAACCACGCAGAACGGGAAGAGTTTGATTGCTCTACTATTCTGTAAATGTATGGAACACCAACACCAAAATGAAACAATTAACTAGTATACAACTATACTCATTAACTCTTATACATGGTAACAATTATTATATATTTAAAAAATAAAAATAAAAAAAATCCTAACACTCTGTGCATACCACTTTGGTATTTGACCAGTCCTCCCAACCGTAGAGTCCCTCTATCTCTAGAACTCACCCCCGAGCTGAGATCACTTTCATCATAGACCAACCTCAATCTGTTCTGGAATAACTTATTTAAGCTTTTGTTCCCCAAGCCTATTTCTAATTCTGCGTCCAGAATATCAGGATGTTTTTCTTCCTGTTTGCCCAAGCTTCCCTATTTAGGGACTTTTAAAGCTGCTTTCTACTTTTCCCAACTTTTTACCTCTTCCCAACTACTCTCCACATCATTGGGGAACTAGATTTTCCTCAAAATCTAATTTTAGAAATGAATTATTTCAAGGATTTTTTTGAAATATTTTTGGGGAAAGTATTTTCCTTTATCCATCCTCACGGATTTAGCAAGTGATCTCATAATTCTCATTTTGGTCAATCTGCACATAATTATTTTATTCATTTTCTCAAATTAAATATGTAATTATATCCACAACATACTTGTCCTTTGGGGTCCACTCCCCTTAGGATCAAAGTTCAAATGTCTAGTTTTTGAAATTCAAACACATAAACTAGGGGTGTTACAATATCGCGGGCACTCTTGGGTTGCAGCTAGAAAAGGAATTCAGTCTTTTTTTTGTCATTCTCATTTGTGAGGCTTGGAGAAGGAAGGCGAAGAGCTTTGTGGTGGTTGTCAAGGAGGGATTCAGGATCAAACATCCATTATCACAATAAACTAATAATTTTTGTTGATCAAATATTGAAGAATCGTGAGACAAACTTGATTTCTCCCATTAACAGGCATGTTCTTACAAACCCCTATGTTAATGATTTTTTTCATAGATTTAGGGTTATGCTTGCTTGCCTCTTTTCCTACCATGATTTTATTTATTTGTTTTCTTTCTATTTTCTATGATTTTGATGCCCAAGAGCCAATGCAAGGGTTCTCCATATTTGGACAACAAGCTTAATTTTTTTTAAAACTTTCTTATGCACCCTTTTATTGCTATTTTCATATTCACATTGCAAATAATGTAGTAAAAAAAAATCAAAATGAGGCGGTTATTACTTATTATTTTTTGTGTATGTGTGTTTAATGCCATTTTTTTTCTTTTGGTTCCCTAGGTTTGAAATTTGAATCATTTCAATGCAAATATGCCAAAATCCTTGGACCCATTTTGGGAGTATGGGGAGCCTGATGGTGGGACAAATCAGGCTATCATGCAAATTGTGTGGGACCAAGATGGCAGGAGGGGTTACATGATAGAAATACGATCTGACTAGTCTCCATGGACATGATGTTATAACTTGTATAGTTTCTAGTGCAGAACTTATAAAAAAATATCTTGAAGCAATTGATGAAAAAGACAGAAAAAATAGATGCTAGGGAGAGGGCATTGATCTGACATAGATAACTGCTAGTTTTATTTGTTTTGCTACATATAACTCATGATGATGAAATACTTTTATATATGTGATGTTATTTTATATTGGTTCTCCACATTTGAGTCCTTGATTGGACAATTACCAGGGATCAGCAAAAATTGGTAACAACTTCGATATCTCATTTTTATTTTACATCCACTACATCATATATATCAATGATTTCTTCATATTGATGTGCCAATGTGTTTATTTCATGTTGTTATTCTTTACATGTTTCTGAATATATTATGCATTTTTTATGTTTGACGATATTTGTCGAAATTTTGTCGAAATTTTGCTGATACCGATATTTTCAACACTGATATCAATAACATTCACAACATTCATCGCCTATAATATTATGAAACATAAACTTTACAACTAATTTTTTGAACAAGTTAAACAATTATACAAACATGTTTAGTAATTTATTTATGCACTTCACTTTTTTAATATTTATTTTTATTATGTAATTTTATTAATAACAAATTATAACACTTAGTTTTATATTATATTATATTATTTTTAATTTTAAATACATTGGGAAATGTATTTAGACAATTTTATTATTTTTTAATTAATAATTAGAATAATAAATTTAATATAAAATAAATACAATATAATTTTTAGTTATAGTATACATTTACTTTTTTTTTATAGAATTTTGGCTTCTGTGATCCATAGTAAAATTATATAGAATTCTTTTCGTAATAATCACATTCAAATTTGACATTGTTCATTTGAATGTGATTATTACCAAAAAAAATTCTATATAACATTTAAATTTATTTATCTAAAGTAATTTATTTGCAAAAACTATTTAAATTTTTTTAAATATAATTTATTTATAATTAATTTGTTTAAATAATTTTTATTTCATTTATATTTTTTATATGAAAAATATTGCTATAGTGTTTTAAAATTTATATATTTTTATTTTTTAATACAATTTTATCTTAAATTTTATATATATAAACTCTATAAACATTTAAATTAATCTAAAATAACTATATATTATTTTTTAACTACACTTATTATTATTATTGCAATTGCGCAATTTTATATATTAATAATAATGTGAAAATAAATATTATAATTTTGTTTTATTATAAATTTAAAATAAAATTATTATTTTCAACATGGTCATGAAATCCTTAAATTCATTGAAGAATGGCATGAAAAAAATCTTTAAACTTAGTATTTACCTTTTTATTTTTTCAGATTTTCTCCCTCGTGAAACTAATCACTGCGATTGTACGACGGCATACGTTCCGAATAAAGGTTAGCACTGGCTGCTGCTTACGTAAGGCAGCTTGTCATATGGTTACATAAGCCATATGACGCACAAATTGAGAATTGCTATTGTATTTCCTACATTGCAATTTTTGTGCCGTTGACATTTATTTGTACGAATGATGTATTTCGAAAAAATAAGATTGTTTTACATATATAACACTAGTTATGAATCCCATTCATGTAATTTGTTGTATTAATATCTGGTATTATTTATTTTTAATTTCATTTAGATCATTTTATTATACTGGGTTATATTATATTTTTATATTGGTTTTGTTTTCGTCAAAAGACACAAATAATGCTGAAATTCAATTTCATGGTTTTCATATTTTATAAATAACGTTTATGTTTATGTTACAGGGGTATAAAGTGTTAATAGATTTTGACATCCGAAAGGGAGCAAAAGTTTCAAACATAAATGTTGTTTCATCTTTCAGTTACAAAAAAAAAATTATGAACTTATTTTTTTTCTCGACTGGAAAGGGAACTTGGTTTATTCTCATCCATGGAACATATGGTCCATTATTATTATCCATAAGTGTTTTGCGTGGTAAAGAATAAACATAGCATTAAAAAGGTATCGACAAAATATTTTTCTACTGCAGATAGGCATAGTCCACGAGGGTCAATATGGTTGCATTAAAGTGATTTTTGTATGAATTGTCATAAAATATTTTTCTATTGTGAAACGGGAAATGCATTGTTAGCTTCAACTAGATTTGCCACTTATAATTTTGCTTTTTTTTATAAGATTTCAATCAGTGTTGATGACACTGTATATTCTAGCTCCAAGAGGAATAAAAGCAAGATAGGGATAGTGATTGGAATCACAGTTGAATTTGCCACATCTTTCATATACATAAATTCCTTTATTCTCCTATGGAATAGGAGAGATCAAAGCTACATAAATTCCTTTATTCTCCTATGGAATAGGAGAGATCAAAGCTCGTAGTAGTAGTGGTTAAGGGAAACGAAGGTGATCACAAAATATTTAAGGACTCTTACCAGAGATATTTTTTCTTAGATTTTCTGGTTTACTTTAACTATGAGTAGCAAGGATGGGCACGTGCTTCCATATTAATGACTAGACTACACTTTTTCAACGATAAAAATTATCAGTTCAAAACTAAAAATATTCAAATATGGGGTAATGAAAACTACAATAAGAGATTTTTAAAGAAATATTAAGTTAGGTAAGGGAGGATATGGTGAAGTTTATAAGGAGTGCTAATTTTTTTTTTTTCATTTTTTTCACTATTATTTTAATGAAACTAAACATCTACAATTCAAATGTATAATCTTTCCATATTACTATAGCTTTCTATATTGCTTGTGTTTTATCTTTTTTCTGATTGTTGACAGTAGAATTTGTGACATTAAAATATGGATTTTTTGTGGATGGTAAAGTGGTGATAGTGAACCAACTCTCTTTTGAATCTAGACAAAGGAAATGCTAGTTTGTGATTGAAGTAGCTGCAATATCTGCAATGTGACATAGGAATCTTGTAAAGTTGCGAAGATGTTGTATAAAAGTAGATCATCGGTTCCTAGTGTATAAGTATTTGAAAAAAAACAGTCTTGAAAAATATGTATTCGCTATATCCCTATATAAGTAAATCTAAATAAAAAAATTCCATTTTTGAATTTATTCACCACATTGCAACAAATATGATGGTGTCGTGCCTGTCACAAGTGATAACACTATAAGCTCAATCTGGATTGGCCTAGCTGATATAATATCTGCATTAGTGTTGCACGTTGACTTGCTTACCTTCACGAGGAGTTCAATACTCAGATAGTTCATCAAGATATCAAAGTCGGTAACATTATGTTGGATGACTCTTTGAATCGTATTTTTTCTTGGCTGCGCTATATGATGAGAATAAAAATCACATTAGCACCAAAGTTGGGTGTTAGCACTCTATAGTTTTCTTAAGCTGGAGAGGAAACTCCAGAGGTAACCACAAATAACTTTAAAGCTTGGGATCTAGCCCTTCCAACTTGAGAGAGGGCTCTTTTATTTAAAATTCTCAATCACTCCTTTTAAATTTCAGAATAGCTATAAATATTCAAGCATAGGTTTTAAATTTTTTTTGGTTGTAAGATGTAGGAAAAGGTCATTGGGAATGGAGTCATAAAATATTTGGTAAGCAATTACAAATAAACAAAGTAGATGAAACAGGGCAAGGTATCCAAACTCTTGGATGTTACTAAATTATTGTGGTATTTATGAGATGAATAAGAGTGATGATCAATTAGATAGTTAGCATACAAAGAGGAATTATATATTTAATCTTAGAAGGAAAACATTTAGATTTACTTAACAAGACTGACCAAAGTACCTAGAGTATATTTTGTTCATAAGATTCTTGCTAAAAATTAAGAAAGACTATCCATGTGAAAACGAGAAGGAAAGGAAATTTGACAAAGAGAAAAACATCACCATTTATCTGACACACGTATGTTGAAACAATATGGCCTCTATATTTTTGAATTTATTACTTCAGGATAGAGTACACATCTTACATTCAATAGAAATATCGTCTCCTTTACATAATCTAACCCTTTCCAATAATTTTTACAAAATTATTATAGAGTATGTCTCGAACTATTTCGGACTTCAAATAAAATTTATTACAAAATAATATCTACCAACGACGTAGATATTTCAAAAATAGAACTGAATTATATGAAATACTGGACTAATTTGGATGTTTTGTTCACTTTTTGATGAGTGTCGCTGCTGACTGTAGATATATTTATGCTTCTTTTGTTTGAATCCTCCTAATCTGTAGGTTTTCTGTTTGATTTTAATCAACAAGATCTGACAGTTTATTCCATCGTTCTTCACATGGAATAGATAAATTTACCATAATTCGAAGCCTTTCATCTACTTCTGCATATGTTTGAAAAGTTGGCTTATTCAGGAATAGATGATGGACTTCATACTGAATTTAGAGATCATATTGTAGGTCTTCCAAGAAAGCTTATCCACTTAGTATTCCTATCACTTTGGAAACTTTGCATGTATTTGTAGCTATATTACATAGTTGTTACTAGTAGTTCTGCAATGGAACCGATTTTCCATTACAAGCTCTCAAAGGTGGAAGCCCTTTCTCCTGCAACAAACTTAATTTTCTATTGAATCTCTTTACTTGTGGTTCTAACTCTTGCATTTGTTTTCCAGCTCTATCATAAGGTTTTTCTTTGTTATAAATATCTTTACTTACACTAATATGCCTCTTATATCTTGAATATGGAGTTCTTCAAGCTCATATTTAGTCTTGGACTTCAACATCTTGATAATATTGTGTGCTTATGCTGGCCTGTGTTCAATTTGACTTTTGTTTGATCAACTGTTTCTTTGACATCTTGTACTAGTTCTTTATACTCAAATATAATCTAAAATGATGGCCACAACTTTGTAACGTTGGAATTAATGTTATCCCATATACTTTATTTATCCTCTGCCAACATTTGTGTTGTTAAAGACTGATTTTCATATTTTGCAATCTGTTGAGTTAGTTTGAAATTTTTCTTCACTTTTGCTAAATATGCATTGTCATCCTTATTTCATTTTCCTCCATTTGTCTCAATGATGCTATTAATCTCTCATTTTCATTGTTAGTTAATGATAAATCTCTTAAATCTCTTAAATATTTTAATAACTTTCCAGAAGAATCTGCAATAGATATTTCAATCCTTTCTATTGAAGTTGTTGTTGTTGTTTGTTGTGCTTATACTTGTAACTACCAAAATCTCTTTTTCTTTCAAGATTTTCTCCATGTCTTTCTCCATTTTTGAATTTGAAGCTTTTGTTCAACCATAAAATTGAAATTTTTTTCCTTATCTACTTCCAGCTAAGTGATTTCTTTGGTTTATGGATGCTCTATGGTTGGGATCTTGAGCTACTTTCTTAGAGATTGAATATTAGCATTTTTATTTTTTTATCATCACCTCAGTTGCTTTGATTTCACTAGGATCATATCCTAGTTTAATTACTAAGTCTTCACGAGATTTTGTTCGGGTTTCTTTAGCTAAGGATGACATTCACTCTATATTTAGTTGTGAATGCATGTTATTAAAATATGCCTGCAACTTGGTGGTCTCCATGGTTTAACTTGTTAATGTTTAGTACATCATTTCACCAGCCCGTTTGTGCCAATCAATGTAGTCGATTGCATGAATTTTCTTGGTATCAAAAGAAACGACAGAGGCATTGTAGTCATTTGCACTTTTAGGAACTGAGACTGTAGGTTCCATGAAGACTAATTGAAATTGTTCCTTCTCTATGTCAATTGCAGACAACAAACAGTGTTGAGTGG
Organism: Pinus albicaulis; assembly: GCA_034641835.2. Lineage (NCBI taxonomy): Eukaryota > Viridiplantae > Streptophyta > Pinopsida > Pinales > Pinaceae > Pinus > Pinus albicaulis. The sequence goes on along the minus strand of CM076579.1, from coordinate 420,989,807 downwards.
TAGAAGTATCCTTCCAAAACTTTGCATATGTTGTAGCTTTCAATGCTTCATTAGTCTTCTTAATATCTCTATATCTAGCAAAAACATTTGGTTTTACTTCCATATGGGATGTAGAATAAACCGCTGACCATGCTATATCCTCAACATATGGCAACAAAGTGGTAGGAAGGATTGTTAAAATAATTGTGGCTTTCTCTTGTGAACCCTTTTCTTCTGATGATTCCTCTTGCACATTTATTACTTTCCTAGTATTGATGTTAAATTTTGTCTTATTTCTTCTCTTGATATCATGAAAGTCAGTAGGTTGAGACTTTTAATATGTTGGAGACATAGTTTCCCTTATTCTCATAGTTTCTTTGTCCTTTGGAATAGGTGTTTGCAGAGATGTATGCGTGACAATTTGATTTTCACCCTCTTACAATGTACTATATGTCCACTTCCCTTTATTGGCATAATAATCTATTTTTGTTCTACATATATGTGCATAAGGGGTGGTAGTTTTCTCAACTATCAATTTTTAAATTATCCCTAATGGATCATAATACCATGTGATCCTCGGCTTGAATTTCATCTGCTTTATTAAGTCATTTTCTTCATTTGTTGTTGCTTTGGTGTTGAAAATGTAAGGACCAATATGAGCCTTCAGGTTAAATTGTTATTCCTTTTTTCTTGACACAAAATGAAGGCCATCCATATTTAACATTTTCCTGATATATTCCAATGCAAAGATTCTTATTGGTACAAAACTAGAAATCTGTACGGAGGGAGTTCACATACATATATTCGAATTTTTGTATAATTCTAGTAAAGATACAAGTCTCCAACTTTGGCCTATTCTGTAAGATGTAAAATCCTTTTTATTTCTGGTGAAATCCTTGGTACAATATTGTTGCTAACAAAGCATAAGGATACATGCAAAAACCGATCTACAAAATTACTAAAAGAATATTCCTATGAATTCATTCTCACCAAGGAAGTCTAGTGAATGACTAATAGTGGTGTTCCTTGCACGTCCAACTTTTGCAACTTAAATTTGAACATGTTTGTTTGCTAGAATAATATTAAATACACAAGGATTTATTGGTGTTTGAATGCACCTTTAGCAGTAAATTTCAGAAATTGATCATGAATAACATCTAATAGATATTGATTGTAGTTGAAAATGACTAAGGGCTTCCAACCAACTGAGAATACTAACAGAAACACTAACACTACTTCATCCAGTGTTGATCAGGGTGGGGACGATCCCATTCATCCAAAAGTTCTAGCACTTTATTATAAAGCGACAAAACATCATGTGTGTTCTTAAATTAATCAATATTAACCATAATCTAGACTAAAAGAGGAATTTTAATTAGCGCGCTCCTTTGGGATTTTTATTTTTTATTCATTTTTATATATTTTTCTTTTCTCCCTTCTTTATTTTTCTCTATTTTTCTTTTATTTTTCCTTTTTCCCTTTTTCCTTATTTTTTCTTTTTCATAATAATAAAAACAACTAAAATAAAAAATAAGTTACAACATCCCTTAGGATAAAAAGGCAGATAGTCATACCTTGATCACTATATTTATAGGACCCTAACAGTGGTTCCAATGGGGGTGGTATACTCTCTGTTAGGTGCCAAGAACACTGTTGACGAGTAGCCTTATTCATTGGGAGTTTATTTGTATTTAACCAATTGAACCAAACTTAACTTAGTAAAACTTTAATACATATAGCATCAACACATTAGAAACTCAAGACGTTCACTTTGGGCTTCAATTTCTGATGGCAGACACCCGCATGTGAAGTATTTGAAAAAATAAATGGTATATACAGTGATGTTTTTTAGACTAGTTGCACTTTAGGGAAAATAATGTTTCATTAACCCACCATTGACATACCCTCTAGTTATGAATTCCCTTGTTAAATCCTTCAACGAAAATGCATTGGTTTCCTAGAAAGCTTCAATCATCTAAGGCCTTTTCGACAAACTGTCAAATTTTCCATGCTTTCATTTTTCCTCATTTCTGGCATCCCATTTAAAAAAAAGATAATTAAGCTAAAAATCATAATCTTTCACCCTCCTATAATGGATTCTTTTGATCTTATCCTCAATTATCTTAGTGTTGTTGTAGACGTCTTCCCTATTCTACTGCAATTGTATAATTTGGTTTATTCTCCTTTGTAGATCATTGAGCTCTACTTATGTTTCCTAAAATAATTTCAACACTGGAACCCCAAGGGAAGTAAGAAAAATATAATCAACTCCATAAACCAATATTAAAGGTGACATTCAAATGGAATTTTTAGTACTTTCCCTCTCTTCCCATAAAGCATTGATCAATTTTTTATGCCATGATTTCTTTTTATCCTGTAACAATTTCTTAATGATATTGACAAAAATTTTGTTAGAATATTCCACTAAAACCATTACCTTGTGGATAATATGTAGTAGTGTATCCAAGCACTATATGATAATATGTAGTAGTGTATCGAAGCACTATATGATTTACATGCAGCAGCATTATCGGTGATGAAATTATGAGGAATGCCAAACCTAGAAAGAATATTATGTTCCATAAATTGGATAATTGTTGAGTTTGTGGACTACCTAGTTGGAACTTCTTCTATCAATTTGGTGAAGTAATTTGTGGCTGTTAGAATCCAATTGTGCTGGGTTGAATAAATTCGATAAATCTCCTTGATAAAATCCAATCCCTACTACTGAAAATGTATCTTTACTGAAATAACATTCAAAGGTAAAGGCAACAACTTTTTCTTACCTTCAAAATTTTGACATTGATGAAACGTACATACTTTTTCATGAATATCACTAAACAATGAAGGCCAATAGAAACCTACTATAAAAATATTATTTGCTATAGTCTTCCAGAAAATATGACCCCCACAACACCCTTTATGAAACTTTTCCATTGTCTTATCTGCTTCATCCTCTAGAAAACAATTTAATAATGTTCCTCTTGCATCTTTCTAGTACAAATATTGATTTAGAATATAAAATTTAATAGCCTTTAATTTTAGAGAGCTCGGATTTTTTTTAGTCAAGCAAGTTGGAGCTTTTAAATGTTGTAGACCATAGATAATATATGTATACCAAGGGGAAGAAATAAAGCTTTCTGATACTTGTTGTACTACTTCTACTTCATTGTTTTGACCATACATCAAATTTATATCCAATGCATGTAAATTTTATTCAACCATCAATATGGCTAATCATTGAAATTTAATAATTTTTGTGGGCCTAATATCAATATCATATTCCAAAATAACAGTTACCCACTTATGTTTCTTTCTTTCTGGATTAGTCTGAGTAAGGATGTCCTTTACCACAGCACTAAGAACAAAAGAAATGATATGAGAATGTAAAATATACACTCTGAAATGTTTTAAATCTTTCACCAAAGAAAAAACTTGTTTTTCCATAATATTTTATTTCAAAAAATCATCTCTTAATCCCCTACTAGAAAATGATATGGCTTTCTCATGATCCTCTTGGTTTTTGCATTAGTATTTTTGTAATAGTGTGCTCAAAAGAAAAAAGAGAAAATCATGAAATATTTTGTGTAGTCAGGACTAACCAAAATGAGAGCATGGGTTAAATTTGATTTCACCTCATCAAAATATATTCTTGTTTCAGCAATCCACTTAGTCTCACTATATTTCCTTAACATATTAGTGATAACTCTTAAAATTTCAACCAAATTAGGGATCAATCTCCCCTAAAAATTAATTCTGACAAGGAAAGACTATACTTCCTTTTCTTTCTTGGGTTGTTAACCTTTTAGATAGATTCAATTCTACTTGGATCAATTCTAATACCATCTTTAGAAATAATATGTCCAATTAACTTACCTTCTTCCATACTAAATAGAGACTTCTTTGGGTTCAATGAAATACCATATTTTCCGCATTTATCAAATACAATTTTCAAGTGTTGCAAATGGTATTCAATAATGTTAGATAATATATTAATATCATCAAGGTAAATAATAACAAATGTATCCTTGTCATCTGCATAATAAATATCCATATCTCTCTGGAAAATTTCCCTTGGATTCATAAGTTTGAAAGGCATCTTCACACACATAAATTTTCTCCATGGTGTTGTGAATGTTTTTTTTCTTGATCATCTAGATGCACTAAAACCTGGTTGTACCCTAAGAAACCATAAAGTAATGAAATTTTGTTGGAACCAACTAATGACTGCAATATATGGTCCATCTTTGGTAGGGGGTAGTTTTCTTTGAGGGAAACCTTGTTGAGGTTCTGGAAGTCTACACATAACCTTATCTCTTTGGTTTTTTTCTTTTCTCGTACTAGATTGGAAAACCATTTATAAAATATCATAGGTACAATAATCTTAGCATCAAAAAGATTTCTTACTTCTTTCTCAATTAAAGGAAACAAAAGAGGATTTACTCTCCTGATATTTTTCTTGAAATTCTTACGATCTTCTCTAACAGGAATAATGTGTTGAATATTACCTTTATGATAGGTCTTTAGATCCTCATATCCCCATGAAAAAACATCAGAAAAATATTTAAACAAATCCATGTATTTATGTTTTTCTTCTAGATGTAAATACTTATAAATTTCTAAAATTCTTGGAATATCTTCCATTCCAATATTCCAGTCCTCCACTTCATACCCAGTGGGTTAAATATTTGGTTTATGTGCTACATCATTAAAATCAAATAATTATTCAAGTGGTACTAAAATTTTTGTATTACATTGTCCTTTAGCTACAGGATTTCAAGCTTTGTTTCATTCTCATTATAGGTCTTGTTAATCTAATTCAAAATGGATTCTTGTTTACTCTCATCAACACTATTTTCTACACCAATATGCAAATTTTAAAACTCCTCCTTTAACTGTAAAACACTATCCAATTGTTTTTCATTGTCAAACACTTGTCAGTAACTTATGTTATCAGGTAAAACATGCCTATTTTTTACCTCAATTTCAAGATTTCTACTAAACGAAAAAAGAATCTTACATGTACTTGCTGAGGTGGCCAATGCATCAACAAACATATTCTAATCTTCAGGAATCAAGGACAACTGATTCTTTGGAAAACACTACTGAAAATACAAAACCACATTCATGTATGCCATCATCTTAGGATGTTTAGCTTAATAGTCACCTTTTATTTTTTTAATAATGATTTTTGAATCTCCATTAACAGAAACCTTTTATCTCCTAATTTCTTCAATAATTTCAGTCCCAATATTAAAGCCTCATATTTAAAAAGAGTTGTGTACATTGAAAATAATTTTTCTATGATTTTTTTTGTGATATACATGTCTTTGTGTTTGAAATCCATATACCAGCTCCTTTTCCTTCCTTACTGACTTCCCCAACAAATTCCATATTCCATAAAAAAATTTCATCGTTTTCGTTTTCTATTTCATCCTTTCCCTTCACATCTCTTTCCTTTTATGATTTATTATCCATGTCTTGAATATATTATTCCAAACATATATCATGATGTTAAATGAAGGAATCCATATCTGAATGTACATAATACATTAGATAGTTATTGGGGTTCTCTTGGCTTCTTACCATATATCTCATAAGATTCTCCATGTTCAGTCTCTTTTTTCCCCAAAACATGAATGGTTTCATATGTTATATCCATTTTCAATGTGACTTGAAAATTTTCTCCCCAAGACCTTAACATGAGCATTCCATATTTTAGAGTTATATCAACCACAACAACATCCATCATTATACCTTTTGTTTTGATTTGGACAAGGGTCACACACAAATCATTAATTAAACCTAAGCATCTCACCCTGCTCGAATCAAAAGAGAAAAGGTATTTATATGGTCTAGTTATATCTAGTCCAACTTTCTCCATAATCACCTTTGGAATGAGACTATCTGAAGCCTTGAATCCAACATGGCATTGTCCAAAATGAAATCATGAATGTTAATACTAACATAAAATGGAGGTATATTACCATGTTTTTAAATTCCCCTAACCTTTGGTCCTAAGAAAAACTATGTTGGTCATCACTTATATTTGCAATATGTCTTCCTTATTCTATCATTACTGCCTTTATAGCTTGACTTCTATACACATCATTTTTCATCAATTCAGTCAATGGAACAAAAAATTTAACCTTTGACAACTCATTTTCAATGTTAAAGGAAGGTTGATTTTTTTCTACCTCTTTCACATTTGTATGTTGCCTTAGAGGGGCTTCCTTTGGAGGATCAACCTTAATTTGACTTGTAGAAGGTGTATCGGTATGAATCTTCTTAGGGGGATTCATTGTAGTTTTTTTTATTTCTCAGATTATATCTCTCATGTACATCCATAATGGAATTTTGATAGCCCTTTTTGTAATCCTTCAATTATGAAGGCATAACCTATAGTTGTGACAACAAGAAAAAATATTTCTCTTCTTTTGTAAATAAAATATCATATGTTTCTCCTTCACCAAAAAATTGATTTTATCTTCTACTTGCTAATCTATTGTCTCTTGTTCTTCCTCAACATAATTTTCCTAAAAATGAGACCTAATGTTTTGTTGATCTATTGGGTTTGTTTTCTCTCTTTGCTTAATTTGCGGTTGATGTCTTGTAAAATTTGGATTCCTGATTTGAGGACCTCCTTGTGGTTCTCCTGCTGCAGCTATATTTGTCAAAGACATTCTTTCCATCATCCTCCCCATAGTTTCAACCAATGTGTCTATGTTTACATCTGATGATGATGAAGGTTCTTCTTTAATAGTCGCTCTCTTTTTAGTCCTAAACTTAGTTTTCTTGGCCAAAAGATTCGCCTATACACTTACAAAATTTCTTTGCATCTCCTCTAAGGTAGTTGGATATCATTCTCTCAAATCATAGGCTATGTCTCAATAAAAACCATATGGATATCGAAGTAAATCTAAACCTAGTGGAGGCTTTATTTCTGCTAGAATAACATTATAAAGGTTATTGAATCTATCTAAATAGTCTTGCACTAAATCCACTAGAGCTATCATTAAACTTTCATATTATGCAATAATTTGAAGTGGATTATTTTTAACCTCCTAACGAGAAAGGAAAAATAAATTTATATAAATTAAGAATGCTTCATGTTGCCAATCCTCTATATCATTTCCTCACTTTTCCTACCAGACTTTGAGCAAGAAATATTACTTGCACATCATCATCATCAATGTCTTCCAAGTTTTCAAAATAATTCATATTATCAATGTGTTATTGTGTTGTGATAGGCCTAGTGCCATCAAACTGGGGCATGTGTTGTGCATAGTTTATGTAGATTCAGAAGTTTCCTCAGACACATACCTTTATTAATCATGAAAAAAGATTACATTACAAAATGCAGGAGTTTACAGATGTAAACTCTCATTCTCACACTACACTCACATTACACATTGAAATTAGGAAACAATCCTATTTATAAGGTCTATGCTCTAACTTAATCTAGTTATGGATCACTTGGAAAATAAACAACTGTCCATTTACAATAAATGAGATTCTAACCAAACTACTAAATTTTCTCCTAACTTAGAGCCTAGAGAACGACTCTTTTCTAGAGTCCTAATTTTTATTAACAAAATTCTATTTCTAAATATCTCTCAAAGATTTATTAAATATTCTAGAATAATTATTAATTTAATATCTTAAATTAATAATTATTTTATTCAAACTTTATATCCTATGATAATATTTAATTTATGTATTTTTGGATTTATAATTGCCTTTATGAAAGAGGCTAACATTCCCCCCTTCAAGGATAAATCCAAAAGAAGAACGAGGAACCATCTTCCAAGTTCTAAAGTTGATGCTGAAAAAATCTTCAATCTCAAGAGAACATGAATCAGCTGTATGTCTGATTCATCTCTGAATGTTGCTGGACAACGCCATCAAGTGAAAAGTTGCAAAAGGATCCATCTATCCTTTGCATGTAATCAGCATCAAAGTTTGTTCAAAGCCCATTGGCTGATGATGTCAAAAACAACTCACTGTTGCTTTTTTTATGCTGAAAATTGGTCACTGCTTCTGTGCTATCGACTACCCACTGGAAAATTTGTTGATGCCCATTGGTTGTTGAAGATGCCCAATGGATACTTTTGCTGGTTGTGTCGAGACTTTCAGTCTGACAACCACTATCAATCTCATTGACATTTCCCCCCCTTTGTTAGCTGAAAGGAGAGACACTTATCTGTAAAATATTCCTGAACTCCCCCCCTTCAGGTGTAGGAGTTTTACACTGTTTCACTCCCCCATTAAACTGCATGAGAGTACCATCATGCATTCACTGTTGGCTGCACAATGTATGATTGGATTTTATTGTAGAACTGAAGCAATCTTTTAACTGTGGATGACCATTCCCAAGAGTCAATCCATTCATAATATATCTTCAATCTCTCTGATTTGTGTTGATTGCGACATTTTTCTGAGGAATGATTGGACTTGCCACAATGGCGACAGGGATGGAGATCAAAACACTTATCTTCCATATGACCAGTTCTCTGACAATGAGAACATTTCGGTTTCTCTTCAACTTCAGGTTGTGTGGAATTCTCTTTTTCGGCAACTTTGGGTTGCATGCACTGCTGGTTGTCTGCAACTGTCTCTGAATGTGTTGAGGGGATCTGTTCAAGAAATCCCGCACTGACGAACTGAATGGGCTTGGAATAATCTGGAATATGTAATTTTACGTTATCTTGGACATATCCTAAGCCTCGTCGATTCTTGTTATTCTAAAGTTCTTCCCAGGGCTTGATGATGGGCTTGGAAGAAATTTGAACTGGAACAACTTCATCACTTGAAGTTGTCTGAATGAATGACTTATCATTTGGATGGTTCAAAGACTTGAAAGTATCATTATTTTCTTGCAATTCAACCCTTTGAAGTTGCGACTCGAGCTGAAGAAACTCAATAGTTTCATGTGTTTGTTAGAGATGTCGTGAAAGATCAGCAAGAGTGTCTTTGCTGACGTGCGCCATGTCTTCATCACTGGATATAATCAAACTATGAAGAACGTTTAACAACTGAAGATGTTGCGCCATCTGAACTTGCGCACTTGAAATCAGGCTCTCTTGTTGTAGATGTCGTACTTTGAACTGTTTCACTTGAATGACGGTGTCGCTTGAATGTGGCTTGAATGGCACGCTCGCTTGATTTGTTGCTGATTGCACTTGCTAGAGTTATAAAATTGTCTTGCTGAAACTTTGGAATTCACGCTCGCTTGATGACGATTGCGTGTGCTTGAATGCTTCACTTGACTTACTTGATGATTTTATGATCACTTCAATGAATAACCACGCTTGCTTGATGTCGATGTCAACTTGGTTGATTGATGGTTATTGAATTAAACTTCACTTTGGCTTGCTTGATGGTTTGATCTTTGTACTATCTTGATGCAAATTTCTTGAAATCACGCTCGCTTGGAGATGTAATCTTGTTGTTTGTTTGAAAAAACTCGTGCAATCAATTGATTTTGTGTAAAGGAAGGGTGTCTAACACTGTCGACAATGCACCAAAGAAAGCTTACAATGATTCACTTTAAAATAATGAATTCACTTGTCTTCTTAAAAATTCATTAACAATGATTTTTTAATGATTAACATAACATAACAAGTTTTGAAATGAATTTGCAAGAATGTTGATGGAGACTTTGTTGTGAAAAGCATTAACTTGACTAAGTGAATTTGCTGTTTGATGTAGAACGCTGATGTAGACAATTGTTGATTATATGTTGTAGTGTTGATCTTGCAACTATGTGTTGTGTTTGCTTTATGTATGTGATATTAAATGAAATTATTGATGTTTCACAACTAGACACAGATCAAAAAGCAACAACATGAAGCCATAAAAAACATTCGCCATCAAACACACATGGTGTACCTAAGATCCCCTTATTCAATTTCGGGTGGATCTAGGACACATCAACACCAAAAAAAATGATATATTTATTAATCACTAAGTACATCGGATGCAATGATAATGCTAAGCTGACAACCCTTTGAAACAATGTACCTTCAAAATCTGACTGGATAGTGACACGATCTCTCTCAAAGTAAAACAATACTTTGAATTACAACAATGATTTTTCCTTATCACTCCAAATACAAATGGAAACTCTCCTGAGCTCTTCAAATTACAACTTATCAGTCCAAGGATTTTAAAACATCACCCTCATGACTCTTTATTTTAATTGGACCTCAAAAAAGTGACTCTACATTAAAAATACTTCTCAAAGCACTTTTAAATGTACTGTTTCAATACTTCTTAGGTCAAATTTTTCAATGAATTTAAGCTGGCAAAAGTGGTATCACTTCATCTCTATAGAATCGCAAGGCATTGGAGATCATAGAGCTGGGAGATAACAACATTTTGGGGAGTATTCCAACATGAATGAAGTCTCACGACATTATTTTCAAATGCCAAGTCACATGAAATAACTTTGGCCAGCAAATTAACTTACCTTTCCGGATCACCAAGCTTGTTCACAAGTGTCGAAAGGAGCTTGTGTTCTTGTTCAGGTTTATTCTTAAGAAGATCAAACATTGTTTTCAAGACTTTGTCTTTTAAGAAAGGTAGTGCATCTTTGGAAGCATCTTCCAATGCAATGACAAAGCGCTCAAACCTGCGCTTCAGACAATCTTCCCAATACCAAAATAGAAGAAGTGAATGTGCATCCTTTGTTTCTGATAGAACATGGAGAGATTGCTGGCCAAAATACTTCAGTTTCCTATCTGGTAGAAAACGTTAGTAATGCAGATAGAATCCTTGAATCAAACCTTTCACATTTCATTAAATGCTGCAAACCTTTCACACATCATTAAAACGCTGCTTTCAAATGCTGGCATTTACATTTCCATTCAACGCTGTCAAACTATAAAAAAAGGTTGTTTTCAAATTAACGCTGGTTCGATGCAGAAACAATGCCACAAAAACATTGGTTCGATGTCATAAAACTAGATGAAATGGTGATAAAGATGCAGATCCGTGATGTTGGTTTTAATGCTTCAAAATTCAAATGCTGGAATGAACGCTGGCTCAATTTAAACATGAAAAATCCACTTGCATCAAGCAGAAAGAGATTCAAATACGTTGTCATTAAACTCCACATGAAACGTTGTTCTTAAACTCCACATGAAATGATGAAAAAACACTGAATCACAAGCCAATCAAACGCTGGATTGAAAGTGCTAATTCAAAGTGCAGAACGATGTGCAGAACGCGGGTTGAATGGCTGGTTCATACGATGTCAAACGCAGAAAAAATGGGCTGAAGGCTGGTTTGAGAATCGTTATGCATTGAAACAGAAATGCATCTGCTCTTTTTTAAAAATGATTTTAGAATTTGCAGATCTAAAATCAAATAATCAAATTTCTGTTCAAAAAACCTGACAAACTTCATACCAATATTTTTGCTGATCGGAGTTGAGTTTTCCGCGACTTGGTAGAGCTGGAATCCTCCTCCTCACAGCGTTATCGTGGCTCTGATAACACATGTAGATTCAGAGGTTTCCTCAGACACATACCTTTATTAATCATGAAAAAATATTACATTACAAAATGCAGGAGTTTACAGACGTAAACTCTCATTCTCACACTACACTCACATTACACATTGAAATTAGGAAAAAATCCTATTTATAAGGTCTATGCTCTAACGTAATCTAGTTATGGATCACTTGGAAAATAAACAAGTGTCCATTTACAATAAATGAGATTCTAACCAAACTACTAACTTTTTTCCTAACTTAGAGCCTAGAGAACGACTCTTTTCTAGAGTCCTAATTTTTATTAAAATATTTCTATTTCTAAATATCTCTCAAAGATTTATTAAATATTCTAGAATAATTATTAATTTAATATCTTAAATTAATAATTATTTTATTCAAACTTTATATCCTATGACAATATTTAATTTATGTATTTTTGGATTTATAATTTCCTTTATGAAAGAGGCTAATATTTTAGTGGCATATCATTCAATGGTTGTTGCAAGACCAAAGGGGCATAATGGTCCGCCATAATTAGAGTATGGGAGGTAGATGAAACTAAAGTTGAGCCTAATGTTGGCAGTGGAAAAGGTGGCGGGGTTATGATCTATTAAGTTGGTATAAAAGGAGTATGAATCACATATATAATAGGGACAGTATAAAAGGGAGGAATCAAAGGGAAGGTTAATGATGGAGTAGGAGAAGAAATGGCAGTTTTTGGAACTATGAATGGTTTTTTAGAATTCTTATTTAATTGTGTTACTAAACTTTCAAGATTTTAAAATTGTTGTAAGATGTCCTTATCAGATTCAGAAATAAAAAGATATTGTGCAAAAATATATGATTTCAATTTGGTTTCATCAAGACTATTTCAGGGACAAAACTTTCTGATTTGTTTCTAAAAATACTATTCTCGAAAGGAAACTCAAACTCAATATCTTCTATTGTCACAAGGCTTTCAGGGAGTGACTGGGCTCTTGGAAAATTGCGATTTCTTGCTTGACCTTCTTCAAAGTTATTTTTCTTGATCAACTTTTCAGGATCACTCACAACCATAGGAGGAATAAGATCGGGATGGGATGTTGTGAAAATATTTCTAGAAGCCATATTTTCAATAAAACTTGTCATAGCTAATTTAAGAACAAATTTTTGGATGAAGAAATCAGCCTAAAAAATTTCTAATTCACTGTCACACACAAGAATTAGATTTAAAACATTTCAATTCACAACTTGTTGGGGTAGATTTAGCTTTAGGTCCCCAGTATGATAACCAGAATTTAGTACTCCGTAGTTTTCCTAGGATGAAGAGGAAACTCCATAGATAACCATAAACCACTTTAAATCTAAGATCTAGCCCTTCCATCTTCAAATATGGTTCTCTATTTCAAATTATCAATCACTGCTTTTAAATTTTATGCTAGCTATAAAGATTCAAAGATAGATTTTAAAATTGTTGTTGTTGTAAGATGTAGGAAAAGTTCATTAGGCATGGAGTCATAAAATATTTAGTAATCAATTACAACCAAACAGAGTAGCTGAAATAGGGAGAGGTAGCCAAACTCTTGGATATTATAAAAATTATTGTGGTATGTATGAGATGGATAAGAGTGAGGATCAATTAGATATAGAGCATACCAAGATGAAATCTATATTTACTATGAGAGGGAAAACATTTATATTTACTTAACAAGCTGAGCAGAGTACTTAGAGTAAATTATGTTCATCATCTTCTTGCTAAGAATCAAGAAAGAGTATCCATGTGAAAAATAGAAGGAAATAAAATTTGACAAAGAGAAAAACATCACCATTTATCTGACACACGAATCCTTAAACAATACTTCCTTTGTATTTATGAATTGAATACTTCAAGATAAAGTACACAACTTACATTCAAAAGAAATATCTTCCCCTTTACATAATCCAACCCTTTCTAATACTTTTTACAAAATACCTATAGAGTCTGTCTCGTACTATTTCAAACTTCAAATACAATTTATTACAAAATAATATCTACTAATGATGTAGATATTTAAAAAATAGAACTGAATTATAGGAAATTATGGAATAATTTGCATGTTTTGTTGACATTTCTAGGAGTGTTGTTCCTGATTATAGCTATATTTATTCTTCTTTTGTTTGACTACTCCCTATATGTAGGTTTTCTGTTTTATTTTACTCGACAAACTCTAATATTTTATACCATAGTTTTTCACTTGGAATAGATAAATTTACCATGCTTCGAAGTCTTTCATCTACTTCTGTGTATGTTTGAAAAGTTGGCTTATTGAGAAATAATTGATGGACTTCATGCTGAATCTAGAGATCATATTGTAGGCATTCCAAGAAAACTTCTCCACTTATTTCTCCTCTCACTTTAGAAAATTTGGATGTATCTGCAGCTATATTACATAACTTGTCTTGGTATTTCTCTAATGGAATCAATTTTCTATTAGAAGCTCTCAAACATGGAAGCCCTTTCTCCTGCAACAAACTAATTTTTATATTGAATCTCTTTGCTTGTAGTTCTATCTCTTTTCATTTGTTTTCGAGCTGTATAATACGGTTTTTCTTCGTTAGAACTCTTTTGACTTCCATGACTATGCATGTTCTATCTTGAATCTGGAGTTATTCGAGGTAATATTTAGTCTTGGAGTTCAACATCTTGAATGTTTTTCATATTTTTCAATCTGTTGAGTTAGTTTGAAATTTTTTTGTACTTCTGCTAAATATGAATTGTCAACCTTGATTTTATTTTCCTCCATTCTTGTCAAACATGTTATTAATCTGTCATTTTCTTGGTTATTTAATGATAACTCCCCCCAAGATTTTTCTAACTTTTCATAAGAATCTTAAATAGATGTTTCAGTCCTTTCTATTGAATTTGTTGCTACTGTTTGTTGTGTTGATGTACCTATAGCTACCAACATCTCGTTTTATTTCAAGGTTGACTGCATGTCTTTCTCCATTTTTTGAATTTGAACATTCTTTTCAACCATCAATATAAACAAATACTCCTTATCTGTTTCCAGTTGAGCGATTTCTTTGGTTTTTGGATGCTTTGTGGTTGAGAGATTGAGCAGCTTTCTTAGAGCTTGAATATCAAAATTTTAATATTATATCATCTTCTCATCCACTTTGATGTCACTGGGATCATATCCTAGTTTAATTAAAAAATATTAAATAACTTTCGTTCGGTTGTCTTCAACTAATGATCTGGATTTTATGCAGGAACGCAAAAGAATACAGAAATAACCATGAACATAGAGATGCAGCGGAAATAATGCTTCATTTCATTAATATCAAATAACAGAAATATGCTTACAGGCATAATGGAAATAAAATAGCTAGGGTGCTGGTAGCGAATCTCTGAGAAGAGATGTGATGGCTCCAGACCTCTGAACTGTGTTACAATGAGGCTCGAGGGCCTATTTATTGTTGAGAAACAATGTAGAATCTGAAACGTCCAAAACCTAACCGTAGGAGATGAGGCGCCAAAACTGTGGGCGCTCGTTTGGGTAAATTGGTGGTTCAACTTCCCGAGGGCATAACTTTGGCACCCGATCTCCGTTTGACGCGCTCAATAGCTCGTTAGAAAGATCTATCCGAGGAATTCAATTTTTGAACGAGCAACATCGGTCCATGGACCCATGTTGCTCCCCGTTTTCCCAAAAAATGTTGTTTAGGGCCTCAAAACGGCTCCGGAAGTTCAGGACCCGAAAAACTGCTAAAAATAGTAAGTTTTGTTGCAACTTGAAAATTGAAAGAACCGAAGATGGGGGTTCAAATGGAATAGGTGGGTGGCCACCAATATCCACCTGGATCATTAAGCCCCCAAAACGGCTCCGAGAGTGGAGGACCCGAAAACCTGCTAAAAATAGTAAGTTGTGCTGAATGTGAAAATCTGCAAGAATTGATGGTGCTGGTCCAAATGGAATAGGTGGGTGGCCACCGATATCCACCGGGATCATTCCTCCCTCCTTAGGAAGCAATGGTCCCCATTGCGTTGAGATCCTCCATGAGATGAGGCAAATTCTGTTGAACTGAGTATTAGATGTGTTGAAGATGTCATGGACCTGCGGGTGGACATGCTGGATGCGTTTAGTAAATTTGGTTTCTTTATCAGCCTCATATAGTACATGTTTGGATTCTGTATGTGTAGTTGCAGGATGTATGGCAACATCAAGTGGTGGTGCATTGGGAGTCAGCTCAATGGAGTGCTTGTCCTAACAGTGTAGAGGAACCTCTATGAGTGAGGAGAAATTGTCATCGTATTCCTCCATGACTTTGTCCATCTGCTGCAGCCGTGAAAGGGAGCCCTGTTTCGAGGTTGTGGCCACAATATTCTTCTTTCCCTGTGAGCGAGTCGTAAGGAAAATGAATTTCCCGGTCTGGGAAACAATCTTACTGCGTTGTTTTGCAGTAGTCAAAGAGATGGCAGGAGGCGGTACTACCTCCGGTATCCTCGGTAGACAAGTTATTTCCCAAAGTAATAATAACAAGACGCAGCCCAGACTCATACGCATGTCGCCGCCTACAAGGAGCGACCACACGAGCATCAGCTACATCAAGAGGAGCAACATCACACAATACCTCATCCGTGAATGGCTTGATACCGTATGGAAGTCGGCACTGCTGGCGGATGCGGAGATCTCTCCCTGGGTGGAGCCACCCAATGGTATACGGTTGCGGGTGTGCTATGGTTGGTAGGCCGAGCCGCTTCACGACGTCTGCTGAAATGAGGTTCTTTTGGCTTTCGCTATCGACGAGAAACTGCAGCGGAGAACCCTTCACCCACATCTGTGACTGGAAGAGGCGCTCCCCCTCCTCTGGATCCTCTGGACCCTCCTTCTGGATCTTGGTGGTGGCAACAATGGCACTGGGATCCGCATCAATGATCCGCCTCCCTTTGTCATTGCCTTTGTCTGGTTCTAACTCAGGATCAGAAAATGCATCTGATTCGGGTGCCTTTAGTTCAGCCACCAAAGACTGTTTGGCCCGACACTCGTTTGTGCCGTGAGTGGGGCTGTTATGAAATTCACACCACTTCCCTGTGTCCTTCTTTGGATTTGTGGTGTTGTTCTGAGTCGCATTGCTTTGGCCTTGCCCCTTGTTCTTCGATTCGGGGGCACCTTTCGGATTCGCAGATCCAAAGTCTCGCTTCTTCTGCTTAAATTTCTGCTCGATCTTGGCGGCATAGCGATATGTCGTGCCAAGCGATGTAATGTCGAGGAACTCCATTTCCTCCTGAATGTGTTTGTGCAGACAGCCGCGGTACTTGAGCACCAAATGTCTCTCCGAATCTTTAATACCCAACTTTGTGCGCAGGGTATGGAACAGATTCGTCAGTTCGTGCACATCTTGATCCTTTTGTTGCCGCAGCGTGGTCCATTGGATGTATTTGTCTTCATAGCTCCCCACAGGGTAATATTGTTCCTTGATGCCGTTTCGGAACGAATTCCAAGTGGTTGTGGTCGAGAACAGAGAGGGTTCCCCTTCACCCTCTTGCTCACGGTAGGTTTCCCACCAGTCTTTGACATGGGGGGCGGCTTTGAGGAGTGAAAAAATAATCTTTTATCGGTCAGAGAAGTCATGGACCGAGAAATACCCTTCCAACAAATTTAACCATCTGTCTACAGCGTCTGCATCTATTTTTCCTTCAAATATAGGAATGTCAAAGTTTACCTGTACCTTGAAGGGAGTGGCGCCTCCAGAGTGGCTGTTGGATGCAGATGCGCCATATGTGGGCAGTTGTTGAAGGATTTGAGCAAAGTTATCCATCATCACGTTCCTTTGTTTCTCGAGAGCCTCCTCGAGCAGTATTTTGATAGGATCTCCTGCTCCCTCGTCTTTCTTTTCTTCCGCCATGGGAGGTCGCCGGGGTTTGCGAGGCTGATCTTGCAAGGGTTCAACCAGATCGAGCCCTAACTCCTTATACCCTGACCGCGTTGGGGACATGCAAAGAAAAACAAAGAAAGAGCAGACCCGCTCCGATACCACTGATCCGGATTTATGCAGGAACACAACAGAATAAACACATAACCATAAATACAGAGATGCAGCGGAAATAACACTTCATTTCATTAATATCAAATAACAGAAAGATGCTTACAGACATAATGGAAATAAAATAGCTAGGGTGCTGGTAGCGAATCTCTGAGAAGAGATGTGGTGGCTACAGACCTCTGAACCGTGTTACAATGAGGCTCGAGGGCCTATTTATTGTTGAGAAACAATGTAGAATTTGAAACGTCCAAAAACCTAACCGTAGGAGATGAGGCGCCAAAACTGTGGGTGCCCGTTTGGGTAAATTGGTGGTTCAACTTCCTGGGGGCATAACTTTGGCACCCGATCTCCGTTTGACGCGTTCAATAGCTCGTTAGAAAGATCTATCCAAGGACTTCAATTTTTGAATGAGCAACATCGGTCCATGGACCCATGTTGCTCTCCGTTTTCCCAAAAAATGTCGTTTAGGGCCTCAAAACGGCTCCGGAAGTTCAGGACCCGAAAAACTGCTAAAAATAGTAAGCTTTGTTGCAACTTGAAAATTGAAAGAACTGAAGATGGGGGTTCAAATGGAATAGGTGGGTGGCCACCAATATCCACCTGGATCATTAAGCCCCCAAAACGGCTCCGAGAGTGGAGGACCCGAAAACCTGCTAAAAATAGTAAGTTGTGCAGAATGTGAAAATCTGCAAGAATTGATGGTGCTGGTCCAAATGGAATAGGTGGGTGGCCACCGATATCCACCTGGATCAACTAAGGATGAAATTCGCTCTATCTTTAGTTGTGAATGCATGTTATTTGAAGAGGCCTGCAACTTGGAGATTGTTATGGATGAACTTGATAATGTTGAGTATATCATTTGACCAGCCTTTCTGTGAAAATAAATTTGATTGATTGCATGAATTGTATTGGTAATAAAAAAAAAGAAAGGGGCTTTTTAGTCCTTTGCAATTTTAGGAACTTGGACTATAGGTTCTAAGAAGGCTAATTGGAACTATCCCTTCTTTATCTCAAGTGTAGACAATAACCTATGTTGAGTGGTAGAGGTTTTCTTCAAAAATTATACTTACGTTGTAGCCTTCAATGCTTCATTTTTCTTCTTAATATCTTTATATCTAGAAAAAAAATTTGGCTATAGTTCCATCTGGGATGTAGAAGACACGGGTGACCATGTTATCTCCTCAACATATGGAAATCAAGTGGTGGGAAAACTTGTTAAAATAATTGTGGCTTAATCTTCTAAACCCTTTTCTTCTAATGATTCCTCATTTACATTTATTATCTGAGTATCACTTTTAGTATCAGTCTTAGTATTGGCCTTAAAGTAATTCTTCTTTCTTCTCTTGAAAACATGAAAGTCTATAGCTTAAGACTGTGAATCTGTAGGAGACATACCTTCCCTTAATCTCTTAGTTTATTTTTCCTTTTGAATAGGTGTTTATAGAGATGTTTGGATAAAAAAATTATCTTCAACCTCTTGCAATGTATTATCTGTCCAATCTTATTGATTTCAATACTTCTCTATTTATGGTCTTGGTGTATGTGGATAAGGGGTTTTCTTTTTCTCAGTTCTCAATTTTGAAATTATCCCTAATGGATCATAAGACCATGTGAAATTCAACTTGAATTTCATTTGCTTTAGTAACTCATATGCTTCTTTTTCTACTGCTCTAGAGTCAAAAATTTAAGGACCAATATGAGCCTTCAGTTTGAATTGTGATTTATATTTTCTTGACACAAAATTCAGGTCATCCATATTTAACATTTTCCTCATATATTCCAATGCAAATATTCTTATTGGTACAAAAATTGGAAATCTGTAGGGAGGGAGTTCACATCCATATATTCGAATTTTTGTATAAGTACGGTAAAGATATCGATCTCCAACTATGGCCTATTTTGTAAGATGCAAAATCCTTTTGATGTCTGGTGAAATCCTTGGTACATTATTGTTGCTAAAAAGGTATAATGATACATTTAAAAACCAATCTACAAAATTACTAAATGAATGTTCCTTTGAATGCTTTCTCACCAAATAATTCTAGCGAATGAATGATAGTGGTTTTCCCTACCCTTCCAACTTCAACAACTGAAATTTGAACTTATTTGGTTGATATAACAATATTAAATATACAATGATTGACTGGTGTTTGAATGCACCTTCAGTAATAAATTTAATAAATTGATCATGAAGAACATCATATAGATATTGAATGTAGCTATAAAATATTGAGTGATTATGACTAGCTGATAATACTAACAAAAATATTAACACTACTTCATCCACCAATTGATCTATGGGATACCATAATAGGAAAGTAACCATAGAAATAACTTTCCTTGACATTTATGGGAAAATAAAAGCAGTAGGGTATCATTTCTTGGCAACTCATAATTCTTAGGTATAAAATACAAAAAGAGATGGGCTCTTTGAGAAAAGGTAAGCTTATGATACATTTCCTTAAGTGCATTAGTGGAAAATGGACGTAAAGTAGCTTGAGGATTAATCTGAATGGATTGGAAGATAACTTCTGCGGTAATTGAGAATATGATTTCATTTTTTTAGGAAATTACCGTGCTTTGACTAGGAGGTACCTAAGATGACACCATGTAACGAACTCTTGGAAAACATGAGTCTAGGGAAAATTAAACTGAGGTAAAAATGACTCCCAGATACTCAATTCATCAATGTTACCTAATTTTTTTAATTCACCCAGTTATGAAGCTCATATAAATCAAACTCACACTGGGTTTCCACTATCTTATGTTGTGTGTAAATGAAAGAAATTTCATGTAAGTTAGGAACATCGGGAAAGATAAGATGACCATTTTTTCTTTTCATTTATGTCAGGACATTTTAGACTGTAAAGGAGGCTCAAGGGGGAATTCCCGACTGTACTTGATCGATAGTATAAGAGGATGTCAATTGCAAAAGGCATTGGTACACTGCAAAAAATATTCAGGTATGGACCTAAATTGATAAAATGAAATGTAAAAGGGAGAAATGTTGGGCAATGTAGTATTTTTGAAACAAAAGAGAAAAATATTTAAAGGAAAAATTACTGGTTTTTGAGCATCTCTTGTAAAGATTTAAATGTTAGTGAGAATTAATCAGCAACGTTGATATGACTGTTGGTAGGAAATTTAACGTCCAACGGTAATGTGACGTGGGGGGAGGGCGGGGGAGGGGGTGTTGACATGGCGTAGATGGATGTTGTGGAAAAAGGTGGATCATTGTGAATGAAGCAAGAGAAAGAGAGAGAAAGCGGTGGCTTTCAAGAGGGGGTTGAATGGTGAGCAGTAAAGGAGGGGAGGCCCCCGAAATAAGTATGGATTCACCATGTGTTCCTTTGTGGTTTCCATCAAACCATTTTTAGGACCTCCCTCCTTATTAACTTTTGAGATGTCGGGGGAGGGGAGGGGGGGCGGGGACAAACATCACCCCCTATCATTGATCCGGTGAGGGACAATCTCGTCTGTCCAAAAGCGCCAACTCTTTATTATAAAGTGACAAAACATCATGTCTGTTCTTATTTAAAAAATAAAATGAACCTTATGCTCATTAGTCGATATTACCCATAATATAAACTAAAGGCGGCATTTTAATTAGCACCCTCAATTTGGATTTTTATTTTTTATTTTTTTTATATATTTTTCTTTTCTCCCTTATTTATTTTTCTTTATTTTTATTTTATTTTTTATTATTTTATTTTTCCTTATTTTTTATTTTTTTAAGAGAATTAAAAAAGCTAAAATAAAAAATATGTCACAACATCCCTTAGGATAAATAGCCATATAATCATACCTTGATCAATATATTTCTAGCACCCTAACAATAGGAACAATGTAAGTTAACTTAGAAACTTATATTTTTGGTTATGGCCACTCTGATTTCCCAATAACAATAAGAAAACATATGTTCTTTGTCTGACATACATTAGGTTAGCATGGATTTATTGGGAAATTTGAATGGGTATTTGTTTAAAATTTGAAATAGCAAAATATTCACTATCGAGGGTATAGATTAGTTTAGTAATAAAGTTTAATGTTAAAAATTTTAAAGAGATGTATTTGCTTTAAATCCAAGATTATTATTGTATGATGTATGAGATAAGTCATGTTGATATGTTTGAGAGTTATAGCGGTATCTATTGGAATCCATCTCATATCCTATTATGTTAGCATGAACCCAACACAATTACTCATTCCATATAATATATTAACTTTTAATTCAGTACTACAAGAAAGGGGATTTCGACACATTTATTTATGAAAAAATAATTATTTGTCTTAAAATTTTCATTTTGTCTCAAATATTTCGTCTCAACTATTTATTCAATTAAATCATTATTGTGATTTTTTTTTTGTCCATTAACGCCCATGATGCATGGTATTTATTTTTTATTCTGTAAGTGTTTTATGTGGATTTTGAGTTTAAAGTGTTTGGATTTTTCATTTATAGAAGGTGAAATGTCGATTCCAACCATTTCAAGATATGTTGAGTTCACCCGATAAAAGTTCTCACCTCTATTGTGAAAGGTAAAAAACATGCACCTTATTTCCTCTCTTAATCTGCATATTACTTATTTTCTATTAGGCCACAACACTATGTCCCATGTTTTTGGCAGTCCTACATGCATGAAATCCTTGATGTTGGCTTCCTTCAGTATTTAAGGTAAAGTGGGTGATGATTCAGGTAGGGTCGACCCAGCCTTTCACTTAACCCCATCACTCTTCCATCTAGGTAAAATGTTGAGACACTCTCGAGCCTGATTCCATTTAACAGAGAAAAACCTAGGTTTAGATCTGCGCTCTGAAAAGAAAGGAGGAGACATTAACTACTCAATGCTCTAGGGACCCAAGCTATGATCCTCACTATAGTTGTTTTATGGGAATATATTTCACCCCCCTTGGGAATGGAATACTGTAGCCATTTTGTATGAACGTCATAGAAATTTCTTGTGTAGTAAGGCTACATATAAGGGTAAAGTGGTGATAAATCACATGAAAATGGCAGTGGTTTTATCCATTATTTTTAAACTTGTTTCAATATGGATATGTATTTAGTTAAACCTCTACATCTTTTGGGATCCCAAATATCCTCTCATAATTTGGGGACATTCCCTCCATAACTTGACGCTAATGCTCTCATATCCAATGATAATGATAAATTCATTAGATATGAGAGCAAGTCTAAGATCTCCAAGGAGATGGAAAAGATCAAACAAAAGATGTACATGCTTGTATTTTGTGTAGAAACATTCACCTCGCCTCCAAGCATTGAATTGATCCTGGTCATGGACGCTTGGTAAGGATTTTTTTTTTTGTCTGTTAAGGTTTATTTTGGGCCTATATGTTAGGGTTTATTTTTGGTTTTTCTGCTTGAATTCCTTCTTAATTTTAAAATTTAGGGTTTATGACCTATATTCCTTTCAAGGTTTATTTTTATGGTTTTGTATGGTGAGGAAGAATTCTCTTGACTCAGTGACGAATCTTGTCATGAACACAAAAGGTTTTTTGGAGAACCATCTACTAAGTCTGAAATCTCCTATCACTTGTAGGTAAATAGATCTCTTCTATTTATTTTATACATATAATAGGAGTTGTGACTTTTTTTTTAATTTTCATTTCTTATATTATGGATCTAAATGTCGTTTATTTATAAACCTATCCTAGTTGATTCTCCTCGGTCATCCAATGGAGAAATATTCTCTTCTCAAATAGAAATGAGTTTCATTTCAAATATCTCTAATGGAAGCCTCCCATATGTTTATGTTATAGGCAATGACATTATCTTACTTGAGGATACTTTCAATTCATGACCTAGTGTATTCTTATTCCATATTTTTTGAATGAAAATCACAATTGTACACACCATAGAAGTCATTGGGATAGAAATGATATTGAGTGCATCATGTATCTCCCAAATAGTGGCACTATTATTTAAATTATATACATTTTCGAGAAATATAGTGTGTTGTAGCGAAATAGATTTTGGAATGAGATATTTGACATAAAGAACAAGGAACCTTTAGAAAAAAAATGGTAGACACGTTTAACAAGGTTATAGGACAACACCTACTAATAAGTTATAAAATTTTATCTCGATGAATGGATTTTATATTCCCCTAGTTACAAGGAATCCTAGAGATGTGGTGTTAATATCCTCTTAGAAATAGGTTAGGCCCCACAAAATCCCATGTTACTTTGTCAAAATCACATGAGAATCCTGGTGGGCTTAGAGATTTATCATTGGCTATCTCATCAAGAGTCACAAAAAATCTTATCTATAGATCACAATTGATCACACCTAGCATCATATGATTCAAAGAGTTTATGAGGTACAACATCCATGCAAATTTACATAGACATTGTGTGTTCATGTATCCAATATTGTGACTAAAAGGCTATTTTATGATAAATAATGAATTTATATTTGATATATGCTTCTTGATACAATAGAATTCCATTGACATTAACAATAACAATAAACTTAGAGGCTTCATTGCTAGCCAGGGCTCCAAAGAGGGATTTTTTTAACCTTATCCTTAATCTCAATGGAATGGAGACAAAGTTTCATTGACAAACCATTGGCCTTTCTAGCTTGATGAATTTTTAAGATATTTCATAGCCTAGTTATTTAGCTTTGGATTTGTAGGCCTTCGTCACGTGAAGATACTTCAAAGTGCTTACTAACAAAAATTTACTCATCCATCCATTCCATTTCTCCATCTCTTATATTTCATGTCACGTTGTTTCTAAAATTTCACTTCTAAAACTCATATGAAAGGAGGAATTTTTCCACTAATCATTCCACCTGAAGTTTCCTTACAGCCCAATGAATAAGTTATAAATAATCGTTATATTTTAAGGAAATCATGAATTCTAAGATGTGAATTATTTAGTAGAAAGTGTGATCTGGGCATATGGTTTTTTTATTCCCCAAAAAACATGAAAAATATACAATAATAGTTAAAATGTTATCCATGACCATTAATTGAATCGACTTGGAACCCTAGTTTTATTAAAAGAAAGGAAGTTTTGTTTTGTGAACATCGTCAATATTGAATCATTTACTTTCAAAGTTGTCCTAGGTGAATGGAAGCTCAACAAAATAATTTCCTAAATATTGAAACTAGGAAATGATGAAAATCAAACTCCCTCTCCCTATAAATCCAAGGATCGGGAAGTAAGATTTATTTATCATTTCGGGATTATATCATTTGAAGTTCCTGTAGTTAAAGCAATAAATTTTTTTCATCCATTCCCTAATACACTACTCGGAGGCTACCCTCTCACATGCATTATTGGGTGCATAATATTTTCCGTACCAAACATGTGACCCTCGAGATTCAAAATTACTTAGAGAAGTCTATGAGTTAGATCAACTCCTCCATTTATTACATTGTTGGCAAGGGAAGGTACTACTAAAAGTACCACCTACACTTCTTCCCCCCTGATTAGGAAATTAAGAAGATGATGTATTCGATATGATATCAAAGGTTAGTTTGAAAAAAAATACTAGCAACTTCAAAATCTTGTGAACATATAATTTCAAATTCTTGAAGTGACGTGTTATCACAAAATATAACACTTTAGTTAAAATTCCTCACAAGGTTCTTACGCTACTAGAACATTGAAGTGTTACTATTTTCACCCAACTTCCCTTGTATTATTGAAGTACAAATTAAAATCAAAGAAGGATTCTTTATTTTGGTACAACTTGGGGTTCCTAAAGCAAGACACAAACAATGTAAGGTCTACTAAATAGCTACCCAATTTACAACCAATGAAATATAGGAATAAAGTTATGGATTAGGTATTTCTTCATAGTAAATTCTATATCTGGTTTTATTTTTCTTTAAGATTTTTCATAGGGTTTATCAAGTTAATATTAAAAGAAAAATTATCTCGAAATATTGAAAATATGAAAAATACTAATATATGTTTTAAAATTTCCAATTTGGATAAAAAAAATTCAGCAACAATTAAGTTGTAGCAATAATATATTTGAACCTCTTCAATAGGTTATAACTTAGATAAATTATTTAGGCTGGTAAAAATATATATATATATATATATATATATATTATACAACTTATAAAGTATGAAAAAATAAAAGGCATATAATATCCAAAATGGGCCAACATGTACATCCCTAAAAAGATGAAATAAAAACCCACTAGGATGCATTTCCAAAAAAAATAGCTTTCTCATGAAAATTGTGTGAGAAACCCTAGATATCTATGGTTTTTATGGTTGTAAATAAAATGTAATCTATTAAAACCCTAAATTCACCCTAAAACTAAAATAACATTTTTAATTTTGAGTATAAGTGTGACTAGATAGGAGATTAGTGCCTACTATTATAATTTGGGCATATGTAGTCAACTAAGAACTCCCTTGAAAGGATATAGGTAGATATAAGGTGATATCTAATGATTTCCACTAAAAAACCTAGAATATCCATCGATTGTCTTACAAATTTCAAGATAGTTCAAGGAAATTTAATCTACAACTAATCTTCCAATGGTTTTGAAGAAGGAACTTGTTCATTAAAAAAATTAAGAGTGTGCACCAGAAATACCAAAGAAGCATAATTACAATTCTAATCATCCATAAACAACATACAATGAGATTAAAGATCCCTTGCTGAAGAAATTGTTTTATCTATAAAACCCTATCCAAGGGCATCTCGAAATTGTAAAAGCATTGACAAAACATCATCCTCGGGAATTTACTTTAGTTATCCATAGAAAATATATAGAGTTGATAGTAGATGATTATTATTTCACCATAATTTCTAGCAACGAATCGAAATTAGAAGTACTTAATTTATTTATAAGGGAGATCTATTATCCATCTCATTAGAATGATAATATTTTATTCTTAATAACAATAAGAAAACATAAAAATGCCTTTATCATTTTAGAAGCCCTAAAGATAAGGTCATAATACAAAATATCCATTATACAAGGGTGGAAGAGTTAAAGTACATATAACAGTTCTCCCATGGTGAGATAATAATGGTCATATGTTGAGATGTCCAATGGATCTCAAAGTCACACTTATGGCACTTTTGGTTTTCCAAGAGTTGACGACTTCATTAGGAACCAAAATTAATGTGTAGGGTCTGCAAAGTGAAATTTTTCCTCCAAGTGGTGCAATGTTTTAAC
Organism: Pinus albicaulis; assembly: GCA_034641835.2. NCBI lineage: Eukaryota > Viridiplantae > Streptophyta > Pinopsida > Pinales > Pinaceae > Pinus > Pinus albicaulis. The sequence continues at coordinate 420,963,152 of CM076579.1, read as the reverse complement.
CAAAAAGCGCTAAATCATTTTCAAGATGCACAACGTCCCCTAAAAATGGTGCCAAGTCCTCCCTAAAAGGGTTGTTGGCATTATGATGTAATTTTTTGTCCTTGATGGAAACCTACTTGATGAGTTTCATTTTGATAGCAACCTATTTGTTGAAGATATAAACTTGATGTATCTACAAGACCTACTCGATGAGTTTCCTTTTGATAGCAACCTATTTATTGAAGATGTAAAATTGATGTATCTGCAGGCCAGTTTATATGTGACATAGAAAGGAATACCAGTCAGTGACAAAGGAATGATGAAGGCAACGTTTTAGGAAATAAACACAATTTTGATGAAGAGAAGTCATGTATATGTAGATGTATACACAGGTTCAATTGATTTATATACACAGGTTTGATGAAGGGAAGTTGTGTACACACTATATATATGCAGGTTCAATGAAGCCAAGTCATATATATATCTAGAATATACACAGAATTTGTGTATACATATTTTTGGTGAAGAAAAGTCATGTATACACGTGGGTACAAAGAAGCAAAGTCTTGTATGAGGTGGCGCACTAATTTTAACAACACCAAGGGTCTTTACCATGGTATTAGCCCATAATTTTGAGCGCAATAATAACTATTTGATCCCATCCAAGAATACGATTGACACTTGTGTGGTTTTGGCTCATGGTATATGCTGAGGCTTAAATTATATAAGGAGGTGAAGATCATAGTGCTAAGGTGTTCACGAGGATGTGAATTGTATGAATATTTCAATCTGAAGTATATCTACATGGAATGGGCTGTAGTTAAATGATAGATCTGAAATAAAGATGAACTAATGATTAAAATGATGGATCAAGATCTTTAGACCTCAAATGACTATGTATTGCATCATTTTTTTATGGGATGATTAGATCTGTGATTTGGTGTCTGTTTATTATCTTGAATGTCATGATCAAGGTATGTCTAAATTTACGATGTGCAACAATGTTATAATTTGAAATTTGTAGATTTGTACGCAAGTTTGACTCAAGGAAATAAAGTATACACACGGGTCTGATGATGCAAGGTAGCATACATTTTTGGAAGTTTTTTTAGAACTATATGTTGGTTTAGTTTTAGATAAGCGCGTATACATGAGGAAAAGCCTCATGAAAAGCATGTACATAAAAGGAAGGGTTTCTTCTTACAAATGACTGATCAATTAGATCAGATTTGTCTGTCAATGATGTCTTCATGTTGATATGGGATTAGTAACAATGTCTGAAGTTGAAATTGAGTGCATGTTGATTAGTTGAAAATGATAATTAATTTTGCTAATTGTATAAGGGTTCAGAGATCTGTAACCTATCAGAATATTTCAAAATGTCTATGTCCATTTCTGTGACTGATTCAGAGTAACATTTTTAATAACTTAGTATATTGATATCTACAAGCACGTTTCTATATAGAAAAGTGCGTACACATGCGAGTTGACTTAAGTGAGGTAGCATATACATTTTATTTTACGAATTATCATGGTTGCCGTTTATTCAATGTGTTGATGCAGTAGTCTGGGTTTAATTATGATATTCTAGTTACAATGATCTCACTATGAATTGAATTGATAATTCGTTAAGTTATTTTTTTCTTCAATGGTTGGTTGTTTTCACGAATTAGATGAATATTTGGGTATAGTAATCAGTTCGTATTTTGATATTTGACTTATCTGATGTTAAAGGGTTCAACATGGATTATGTGATGAAAATAGGCCTACAAGTTGTGATGTATTGAAGCCGATGGATTCAGTGTGAAAATTTATAAATGTGGCCTGCAGTGGTTCTGAGGGTTGAAGCCTTCAGTGTGAAAGTCAAAGCTTCCTGCCAGTAGAAGTGGTGATCAGTTCAGGGGCTTGAAGCTCCCATCCAATAGTAGCTAGTAAATGATATCAGTGGGGTTGGAGCTCCCTTCCAGTATAAGCTTGAGAATGAGAGAAGGTTGTAGCCTTCTGTAGGTGGGTGCCTGCGTGCTGGTATGAGTCTACACCAATACAACATTGTAAGATTTTTTCTATATAATAAATATTGAAGACAAAGATAACAACAGGGGTGTTTTTCTCCCAACTTGGGTTTCCACCTTAAATCTTGGTGTTCATGTGTGATGCCTTTGTGTGATGATTTTTTCTATTATTACTGCACATATTTCGTGAAAATGTGAAGCTGGGTTACACTTTTGGCCCTTTTTTGAGAAAATTTTTTCATTTTTTTGGGTTCTTCAACTTTCTGCAAACTATAACAATTTTTCCGTGTAGAATTTCATTTTGCGGTAAAAATAAAAGTTGTGAGAAATTTTGTTAGCTTTCTATTACTTATTTTTTGAAATTTTGTTATGTGGATTTGATATGTCAACTTAGCGTTTCTTTGAGTGTGTGTTTCTTAACAATCAAAGAATTCATAAGTAGTCATGTTATGTGGCAACGTTGTATTCATTGAAAATTTGTGTTTTTGAAAAACAAAATGTGTTACAACAATCTAGACAGAGTCTACTTTGGTTTCGTCATATTTACAAAGCCAATGGATGCATATCATAATTACTAGAATTTTTTGAACTGGTCCAATACGAAAAACTGCGTATTTTGGATATGTTTCACGTCGCAAGAAATTTCTTAACATATAAGTTATAAAATAAAAATATAAAAGCTACCCATTAGAGACGACGGACCAATGTAATGCCCCATAATTTTTTCAATTTTTTTTACAATGTATTTTGGGAGATACAAAATTTTGATTTCACTGAATCACAATGACCCTCGGAAATTGTTTGCACCCATTTTATTAGAAAAATAATTAAAATTAATAAACGTTTATGAAATTCCATAAAAGTTATATTTCCTGAAAGTAGATTCAATTCTGAAAATGCTTGTCTTGGTTCCGATAGTTAATTAACAACCTTTCGTGTTGTTTAATCAGTCCAAAGTTGTAGAACCGTATTCAGAGCCTAGTTTTTGCGTAATTGGTGACACGTTAGTTCGGCCAAAATTTTAGTCAAAGTTCGGCCGAACTATGTTTTCCGCCAAAGGCACGTTAAATCTAAGGTCTTAATAGTTCAGCTGAAATTTTGATCAACAGTGCGGTCGAACTCTTGTATAACTCTCCGTCGGCCGGAAAGTTTTGCGGAGCCCCCTACTAAAACAAATTTCGCGTCAATATAACTTGTCGCGAAATGATTCACAATTTTTGCACATTTCACATACTAAAATGATGATGCATAGCTAATGAACTGGGTAAGTAAAGTTTCTGAAGATTATTATGAACATTAAGTTATTTGGGTATACGCATGTTTCCTTTAAGACAACCACGTGTATATGATATTTGGACTAATTAGAGTCACATATAGAAATTAGTAAAGAAAAGTAAAAGATTTTGATTATTGCAAATATTGATTCACCCCCGCCATCTCAATATTTTTTCCAACAATTGGAACTAGAGGAGGTCCTTTAGAAGAAGCTTGATTGCTTGAAGGTGATCCATCACAATGGGAAGGAAGAAAAAGAATAAGGCTACTCAAAGAAATAAGACATCTCAGAAAACATATGTCACAGAAAAAGAAGAAGATAAAACAGGCACTGATTGTTGTTCTCGTGATCCTCTTTCTTGTTCATGCAATGTTGAAGATATGAATACGAAAGTGTAAGTAATGTTATGGATCTAGAAGCATAAAACTCTAAACTCAAAAATGAAGTTGAAGACGAGAAAGTTCTATTTAATGAAAGATAATGTATCTACAAAGATGTGATTTCTAGATTTAATCATCAATTACAAGAAATAAATTCAATTTAGCATCTGAAAAAAGAACAGATAGCCTAGTGTCAAAAGCTGTAGGATGAAGTAACCAATCACAGGGAAGGACTTGAAGAAGAAATCATCTCTCTCAAAGGAGATCTAGAAAAATCAAATAAGAAGAGTGAATAACTTCTACAAACATTTGAAGAACAATAAAATAGGCTGAAATAAGAGATTCTAAAATTGAATGAGCAAGTAGAAGAAGGAATAAGGGTTGGAGAAAGTATGAAGAAGCAATGCCAAAGATTCGAGGTTGAGGTAAAAAATTTAAAAGGTAAATTAGAAGACAAGGATAAACACTTGAGGTTTCAAGATAGTACTAATATTCTGGATAATATTCTTGGTGGTCAAAGAACTCCTTTTATTAAATTTGTTCTTGGTTTCATGAATCTGCTAAAGGAGAATCTAGTTCATAACACAATGCTAAAGATTCAAAGGATATCAATGCAAAACCTGAAGTGTTTAAAGAGACAAAAGGTCAACTGATAATCACGAATTCTCAAAGGAAATCCTTCGCTTCTAACTATAGAAGTATCAATAGATTCTCTCCTTTGATCAATAGTGTTGAATTTTTTGTATGTCATAATTATGGACCTGTTGCAGCCAATTCTAGAAGCAGATTGTTTCCGTCATAGAAAAATAAAAACTACACAGAAAGGTCGACATCTCCCAGGTACTCAGGTTTATTTAAGGGTTATTGCTTTTCATCCAACAAATTTGGACATAAATCTATTGATTGCAATAGAATGAACACAAGGAAAATGTATTATGATTCCTCTAATCCCTTTTCTGGTCACATAAGATGTTATGCTTGTAACAAGTTTGGGAATGTAGAAAAGGAATGCATGAATAGATCAATGAATAATCAAAGACAACGTGGAAGAAAAACAAATGACATCGTAAGACCAAAGAAAGTTGGATCCACCAACATTCATGTTAACAAGAAGAAATAAGAAGAGAAAAGATGTGATCTTTATCTCTATGAAATTGAAAATAAGGATGAATCATAATTCAACAACAAATTTTCTCATCACATGACTGGTGACAAGAGTAACATGGAGTCTCTAAGGAAACATCCAGATGGTAAGGTTATTCTTTCAAATGATGGTTTAGCGAAATTTTTTCGGAAAAGGTAGAGCCATAATTAACAAAAATAGAAGGGCAGTTGATACCTTATTAGTTCAATTCGTAAAAAAAATGTATTACGTGTAGGCCAAATGTCATATAAAGGAAATTTAATTGTATTCACATCAACCAAATGCAAGGTCATGGAAAAATAAACTGGAGAGGTCATAGCAAGGGGATATATAAAATTTGATAAATTATATGTGTTGAAAGATCTGACCTCTCATATATATGAGGAGGATTCAGACTCAGACTGAAGGAATAAAATTGCCATTGCAGCCCATCGTTCTTGAAAGAATAATGTTATCAGTAACTACAGTGTTTAAAGGATGGTTTGGTAATTCTGGTTGTTTATTTTTCTCACAGTGCATCTGATGTGACAACTGAAGATAGGTACAGGCTCTACAAGTTTAGGGGGATATGAAGTTGTGAAATTATTAATGTTTCACTTCCTATACACGGGTTTCATGAAATAAATATGTGTATATACGCGAGTTCCTTTGGAGACAGTTCTTTATGTTTTTCTCAGATAGAAAAATAGTGAGACATACTTAAGAACAGATTATGATATACCGATGTCAGTTATGATTTAATTTTATTGGTCTGATGTTGATGGTTACAACCTATTGATATGATATTAAGTTATTATTATCTGATTTATGAATTTTCTTTGATGAATGAGTTTATATGGTCAGTCTTAACTATGAACAGGTAGCACAGGTTCATGGGGAGCATTAGCCTAACTGATAATGATGCATTGTTGGAATTATTTTTTCTCATGTGGTAGCTCGAATGAATTTTTCATGATACATGGATTTCCTATGATGAGATTATGGATGATCCCTGATAACATTTTGTAGAAAATTATCTTTATTTTCACACGTCGATTTGATGCATGACTAATGATTCAGATATGAGGAAAGAACATGCAGATCTTTTTGTTGATGGCTTATGTCATGAATGATGCCTATTGTACTTGATTCCTCCACATGTTACATCATGATTATTAAAATGGAATAAACCTAAAACATGAAGACCTTGGCTATAGAAGATCAGAGGGATGATTGGTTGATACATATTGAATATTTATGAAGTGGTTCTAGTATGATAATTTTTCCTTCCTATTGGGGCAATAATATGATGTTTCTACAAGGATCCTAAAGACTTGGTTATTGATATTCTTATGCTACAATTTTTGGATGATACTTGGAGACATGGCTACATTGTCTTATCTTACTGATTAGTTCTCTCATATGTTGTTGACACAAGCCTATGATGTTTACTCATGCTATATGATGATTCACTAATCTATCTTATTTCATGATGATATACTTGGTTCCCACATATGTTTCTACAAAGGGAAAAGGGCAAGTTGACTTTGATGCAGAAAAGAGATTGAGTTGATAGCTAATCTCTACATAAATATATTATGATGTTGAGATTGTAGACCTAGTCACATGTCGATGATGTTGAAATTTACCTATCATTAGGGAAATTTTGAGGTATAAAATGGGCCTCCTAAGGAAATTATAAAATAATAGTGGAAATAATAAAATAAGATTTGATGACATCATCAAATTTTAGAGGGAAAAAATTTAAAAAACTACTTTTTCAACTCATAGTTTCAACTTATCTCCCAAATTGTTTCCTCACATTTCGAGTGAGAGTACTCATTGGATGAAAAATTTAATTCCTCATCCAAGGAATACCCGTGTTGCATACTTTCGATGGACCCTGCTACACGAAAACTGAGAAATACACAAAAAACGTGATTGCAATCACGTTTTTTCATGTATTTCTCCATTTTCACGTAGTGGGGTATATCCAAAGTATGCAACATGGGTACTCCTTGGATGAGGAATTAAATTTTGAATCCAACGAATATTCCTGCTCAAAATTTGAGTAAAAAATTTGGGAGATAAGTTGAAAATACGAGTTGAAAAAGTAGTTTTATTATTTTATTATTTTTTAATATTTTTACCCTTTTACTTAAAAAATGGTGAATCATCCCCCATGTTTGACACCATCATCTTGAATCCTATTGGTTCTTATAAAGTTTATTTTGGCTATACATTTTTCTTAGGAGGCCCATTTTAGACCTCAAAATTCCCCTAATGGTTGTTGTTGATAGATACTTATGGTGCAGATTATTTTCGGTATATGATGGTTTCGGATCATGGTCTTGATCTCTCATTCATGAGGTCTTTTTGTCTTGGTTATACAAGTCATATCTGTAAATTGATGTAAAAGTCATGTTGATACCTATGACGTAATAATTTTCATATTCATTCATGTATGGAATTTGATTTTATCCCACTTGTTTGGGTGGCTATAGAAAATATATAATCCCACTTGGTTGGGTGATTCATGCAAGTATGAATCATTGGTGATAGGAAAGGTAATAGTCTGTTAAGTTATAGAGTCATGTACTTCATTGAAAATATATCTGAACATTTAGCATGTGCTTAAGGGGAGCATGGTTAGTATAGTGCAGATCAAATCTACAAAGATCTTATATCTACAAGGAAAGAGAATCCTTGTTTCAGCATTGGTCTGCCCTTTGCCCTTGATGTCAAAGAGGGAGAATACCTTGGTGTTGTAATAATGAATATGGTTGATGTGTCTAACAAGAATCTAGAAGTTGTGGTGATCAAACACCAACATGCTTGCCATCAAGTCCAAAGGGGGATATTGTTAGCATTATGATGTAATGTGTTGTCCTTGATGGCAACCTACTCGATGAGTTTTCTTTTGATAGTAACCTATTTTTTGAATATGTAAACTTGATGTATCTACAAGACCTACTTGATGAGTTTCCTTTTGATAGAAACCTACTTTTTGATGATGTAAACTTGTTGTATCTACAAGGAAATTTAGATGTGACAAAGAAAGGAATACCAGTCAGTGACAGAGGAATGATTAAGGTAAAGTTTTAGTAAATATACGTAGGTTTGATGAAGAGAAGTTGTGTATATGCAGATGTATACACAGGTTAAATTCATGTATATACACATTTTTGATGAATGGAAACTATGTATACGCTATATATATGTAGGTTCAAAAGCCAAGTCATGTATATATCCAAAATATACACATAATTTGTCTATACACAATTTTGGTGAATAAAAATCGCATATACAAGCAGGTAAAAAGAAGAAAGTCGTGTATGAGTTTTCACACTAATTTTAACAATACCAAGGGCCTTTACCATGGTATTAACCCACAATATTGAGTGCAATAACGACTATTTGATCCCGTCCAAGAATACCATCGACACTTGTGTGGTTTTAACTCATGGTATTGGCTAAGGCTTGAACTATATAAGGAGGAGAAGATCATAGTGGTAAGGTGTGCATGGGGATGTGAATTTTATCAACATTTCAATCTGAAGTATATCTGCATGGAATGGGCTATAGTTGATTGATAGATCTAAAATAAATATGCACTCATGAATAAAATGATGGATCAGGATCTCTAGACCTGAAATGACTATGTATTGCATGATATTTTTATGGGATTATTAGATCTATGATTTAGCATTTGTTTATAATCTTGAACGTGATGATTTGGGTATGTCTAAAGTTGTGACGCACAACATTGTTATAAGTTGAAAGCTGTAGATCTGTACACAAGTTTGACTCAAGGAAGGAGCATATACATGCGGGTTTGATTATCCAAGGTAGTGTATGTCTTTGGAAGTATGTTTAGAGATATATGTTAGTTTAGTTCTGGATAAGTGCATATATATGCGAAAAAGCCTCATGAAAAGTGCATACATAAAGGAGCTGTTTCTACTTATAAATGATTGATCAATCAGATCATTGTTGGTCTATTTATGTTTTCTGTCAATGATGTCTTCATGTTGATCTGGGTTTAGTAAAAATGTATTAAGTTGAAATTGAGTGCATGATGATTAGTTGAAAAGGATACTTCATGCTGCTAACTGTATAAGGATTCATAGATCTATAACCTATCATAATATATCAGAATGTCTTTGTCCAATTCTGTGACTGATTCATAGTAACAGCTTTAAGAAGTTAGTATATTGAGATATGCACGCAGGTTTCTCTACAGCAAAAACATGTACACACGCGATTTTCCTTAAGTGAAGTAGAATATACATTTTTTTTTATGAATGATCAGGGTTTCAGTTGATCAGTGGGTTGGTGTAGTAGTCTGGGTTCATTTATGATATTCTGATTATAGTGATCTCAATGTGAATTTAGTTGTTGATTAGTTAAGTGATTCTTTTCTTCAATGGTTGGTTCGGTATTCGAGTGATTGGTGATTGTTTGTTTCAGTGGTTATTTTCATGAATTGGATGCATATTTTGGGTACAGTAATGAGTTTTTGTTTTGATATTTTACATATATGATGCTAAAGGTTTTAGTATGGATTATGTGATGAAAATAGGTGTAGAATTTGTGATGTATTGAAGCCAGTGGATCTAATGTGAAAATTTATGAGACGTGGGCTGAGTGGTTCTGAGGGTTGAAGCCTTTAGTGTGGAAGTTGAAGCTTCCTGCCAATAGAAGCTAGTGATCAGTTCAAGGGGTTCAAGCTCCCTTCCATTAGTGGTTGGTAAACAAGATTAGGGGGGTTGGAGATCCCTTCCAGTAGTAGCTGTAGAATGAGGGAAGGTTGTAGCCTTCGTCATGTGGGTGCCTGTGTGTTGGTATGAGTCTGCACTAGTAAAACATTGTAAGAAGTTTCGTATATAATAAATATTGAATACAGAGATGACAACATCGATGGTTTTCTCCCGACTTGGGTGTCCACCTTAAATATTGGTGTTCATGTGTGATTCCTTTGTGTGATGATTTATTTTGTTATTATTTCACATGTTTACTACTTAAATGTATGATGCATAACTGATGAACTGGGCTAAGTAAAGTTTCTGAAGATTTATCTAAACAATAAGTTATTTTGGTATATGCATGTTTCCTTTAAGACAACTATGTGCATATGCTAGTTGCACTAATTAGAGTTGCATATAGAATTCAGTAAATAAAAGTAAAATATTGTGATTATTGTAAATATTGATTCACCCCCCCTCTCAGTATATTTTCCAACAAGGGTGTTGTGTCCTCAAGAATACCAACATCCTCCAAATGAAGTGGAAGGACCTCCAAATGAAATGGAAAGGAACAGTTCAATCCATGTTAAGGTCATCAAAAATGCATCATCGCAATAGGTGCTCAAGTGAGCTAATGTAGTTGAACATGTTCAATGCAACATAAATATCAAAAATTTAGTCATGTTAAATGTAAATGCCACTAGGTATATCATATTAAGCATTTCCTTGAAAATTAAAAATGACTTGTAGAACTCAGATACTATTCCAATATTAGGTATAGGAAGGTCATAATGAGCCAATAATATATGTGCTTGTACCTAGGAATAGAAGTATTTCCCAAGGAACCCATCAAGGAGTATGTGTATTGATATATGGTATGGTATGGGGGTAAAAATACCATGAGTTGCATTGTATATTAATGTGAGTTTATGTATGATACATCCACATGAGTGCCTTTGTTGGGGGAGTGTGTATGCATTAGTTTTCCTTTCCTTGGTAGCGTGTCTTTCCACTTCCTATTGACCATTTTCCTTTCTTATTTAACCTCTTTTGTCTTTTTACTTTTATTTTAATTCGTATAGTTCTTTTTACGTATACATTCACTGCATAGTACTTGGGGTGATTTCCTAAAAATAAGGGTGAATTTCTCATGCTTTAATTTCCTCAGATTGTTTATCTTTCTTTCTTTCTTTATGATGTTTTCTAATTTTTTTATTTTTTTTTGCATTATTATTTTCTTTATTTTTTATTCATTTTATCAACATCAACCTCACACACTGAATCTTATTTTTTACATGGTATTATGAAGCATGAAACTATATGTGTGACATATGAAAATGAACCCATGTGTGGGGAAATGGAAAGCATCATCAACCATATATGGATAACCATGGATAAAATATATGAAATTGATGTCTGATTTTAGGATGATAGGAGAATTGTTTTCCTCTAGTTATCCCTAGATGTGAAGGGGTAACATGACCAACATCATTGCACTTATGCCTTTATCACTATGTTTTTGGGTACCCTTCACACTCCATGAGAAAATTTTCATTCTATAATGCAAAGTGAAATTCATACTCCTGATTTAGTTCTTTTTCCATCCTCCTAGTCGATAACCTCAAAAGGACACTAGACTTTATTGATAACACGAGGGAGATATGACTCTATGGTTCTAGGATGTTGTGAAGGACCCTTGGTTTCATATGTTTTCTATTGGTTACATACATCCAACAAAGGTGGCAATGATTATGGGTATATAAGAGTTCCCCATTGAGGATGTGAAATTTTAATGTGCACGAAGAGAGTTGTCAGGAACATAATGAACTAGTTGTGATGGGCCTTTCACAAGGTATATAGATAAGCACATGTGGCTACCTATGTTTTTTTTCATTCTTACCACCCTTTCATGTTATTTTATTCAAGATATAATAGTTATGAAAGGAAGCTAAATTGGCTAGACCAGCTTGGGGTACTCAAGGTGTCAAAGTGTCTAGTGATGGATTTGATTATGTGTTTCAGGTTTTAAAAAATTAAGTAGGTGTTCAAGAGATCGATATATCTCAAAAGTTAGTGGAGTACTTTATCAAATTATTGGATCTTGGTTGATTCCTTTGCGAATCCATGAAGGTGAAGATGAAAAAAAAATAGTGTATTAGGAAGTACCTGAAATGTTCTCTTATGTGCATGGAAAATAAATTTTCCAATAAATTTGGATGGTTCTCTATAATGTTCCAAAAATGATAATTTAGGGTGAGTGGGCCCTCGAGTGTGCCCTAAAACTTCTTTTTATTTTCTAAGAGCTCGTCTTCCTCAGACGTAAGGAAACATGTTAACGACCCAAGACCCAAAGGTATTTGGCCGGACTTAAAACCCACCCCCTTACAGACCACCAACAGGTTATTCCAGGTGGCGTGGTTTTCCTTCAATAACGGTTTTTATTCAACTTTCATTCATGGATAACATTTAGTGATGGTTGTCCTCACTGCTAGTTTGAAAACTAAGTTATGATATTTTTTTCCACCTTGAGAGAAAAAAGCATGAACCAACAAAATCATCCTCGTAATCACTTGCAAGGAAAAGGAATTTCACAATTTCGATGTAAAAGTTTCCATCTCCTGAATGAATTTTCAATAACTCAATTAGTCTAGTATGTCACCTAGACATATTTTTAAAAATATATTTTTTCCAAAATATAAAATTTTTTGTTTTTCTTAAATATCTCTATAATTTATTAAATTTAAAATTATTATATAAAGAAACATACTTTGTAAATACTTTGTATAATGCCAATGTAACAATTCCCATTTCCGTCTCCAATGAGTTTTCATCCCCAACCTTCTCTTTCCGACGATTGACTCCAAAAATACGGCAAAAAGCTTTCAACAAAATTTAAGGGACCACGATACATTTTTCATTCTCTCTTTTATTGAATTTTTAACCCAACCATTTGGACTCTGGAATTCTAGTGGTAATGCGTGAGCCTTAGTCGTGGTATATGAAAATGATGATATGTTTCCATCTAGTTTAGAGAGAGGATAGCGGATCAATTGTGGAGTTGCCTGTTGCTTATGGAAATTGTTATTTACACTTTTATTATGTTGGTGAGTTGTGGTTTTCTTTTGGTTTGGTTTGATTTAATTGAATCTGATTATCAAATCTTCCAAATAACATTTCAATATGAAACATTGAGTATGATATATATTTGAAAAAGCACATATTTTTGTACTATTATATTTTTTATAAGTAAACTTAAAAAATTATTTTTATTTTTTATTTTGGGAATTTTATGAGAAAGAGGCAAGTTAGTGTTCATATTTTGATGTTAGGGTTTCCGCATGTCGCAACTCTTGGCTATTAACCATACCTAAATCTTTTAGTGTCACATAGCATTTTATTTTTTCCTCACTGGTCATAATGGAAGATGAAGTTATTTATTTCACATATTACCCCTTGGAAGGGATTAAAATTTGGTCCTCCTCACTTCATGTCTCTCCCCCTGATTAATTAGAGATTGACAAAAATGTGACATGTGACCATCACATTAAAGGGAGCACAATTTTATTGAAAATCCATCATTTATTTAATTTGTTACATGACAACCATATAACATGAATGTTTGAGATACCTTTTTTAGCATCATTTTCAAGTATGGGCCCACTCCCATTCCCTATTCTACTAGTTTCCTCCAAAACTACTATCCATTCATGAACTAGAGAAATTCCCCCTCACCTTGTCCTCCTTTGGACATGGTGATTTCCTTTTATGAGGATGTTGTAATTGTTGGAATCACTATTTCCATTAGACAAAAACCCGCAGGCGTTAGTCTCTGTTACAATCGCCAGAGTTAGGATCCACAAGAGTCGGTTAGTCCATGTCGTGAAACACGCGGGGAGAATTTAACCCAATGTCCAACAATCTCCCCCCCAACGCGAGCTGGGTGAGTTTCGAACTCGAGACCTATTGCTCTGATACCACTTGTTGGAATCACGATTTCCATTAGACTAAAAAATATAGGCATTAGTCTCTGTTACAATCGCTAGAGTTAGGATCCATGAGAGGCGGTTAGTCCATGTCGCAAAACACACAAGGAGCGTTAAAACCAATTTCCAACAGTAATTTCCCATTTCTTGTCAGTTTACTAACATAACTTCTCCAATCCTCCACCCATTTCATTTCCTAAGTAGCCTCCTACACTGATACATGCATGGTGGGGTAGTCCCTATCAAGACATAATATTCTTCCTCACTACCTGACAATGAAACCACCAATCTTAACAGGATGTGTATTAAAAGAGAGGTAAATGAGACTAGTCTTATTATTGAAAAGAACATTAAGTTGAATGACCTCTCATAAATGGAAGATATATAAATCTCGTGAAATTTTGTGAGAAAGATAATGTCCATGGCTGCTCTGAGATTCTAGATAGTGGGAAACTTCACATTCCTTTTGGGGTACTCCCCATGTTTTGAAAAAGGGGTCAATGTGGTGGATTTTGTCCCCTAGAAAGAATGCCCAAAACATTTCTCCTGCAATGTTGCCATTGCGGCACTCAGGATTTATTGTTCAAAAATGGAGTATCAATTTTGATGTTAGATTCAAAAAACTTCTAGTGGTTCCTATAGGGATTTGTTTGCATGGTTTTCCACTCATCTTCTAGTAAAAAGATGTCTTTAGAGAGATTGGAAATATTATGGGTTTCTTCTATGAGGAATATCTTACTTTTTCAAAAGATAAGATATATGGTGATGGAATAAATCTTAGTGGGTATAAATATGTCCCATGGAATCTGTGATGCAAACTCTAAAATCAGGTTAGATATCCCATTGAAAAGCTTAGGACTGTGAGGGGATCCCATTCAAATGTGGAGTATGTAATGCTTATTGACATCTCAACAAATAATTTCGTCTTCGAAAATTTATAAAATAATGGGTTTAAAATATGCATGATTGTAGCTATGAACATATCTACTCCTCCTTGTCAAGATCCTCAAAGAGTGCTCGAGACTGTTATTAACATAGAGGAAATTTATCCTCCTGCTCCTTAATGTCCTTTGCTATTTATTCCACTTTTTTAGAGGGTATTTCCTCCACATGCATACGCTTTTAAACCCTTGTTTTTTATAATTCTTTATCTCCTTCATTTGGAGTGCATGTGGTTTCCCCCTCTTCCCCACATTATACTGAAGGTTCTCTAGCCTCCCTCAATTGACTCTCTGTTTTCCCTTTTCCTCCCCCTTTTTTCTTCTCTGTTGTCTTGGTCCTCTCAACTTCTCTTCCCAACACCTTTGATGCCTAAACTTTCTCCCTAAATTACATTTCCTTATCTCTCCCTTTGTTCCCACTTCCTCACTTTACAACCTTAGATCCCAATATGACCTTCCTCACCTATCAAATTCAGATATATTTGTTTCCCTTATTTTATATGTATGGGGTGGTTTGGTCCCCTATGATGAATAAATATTGAATACCATCGAAGTAGGGTGAAAATAATTTTTTTCACTTGAAAAAAACAAGAAATTTATGAGAAACATGAGGGGAAGAAAAAATCCATAATTAGGGATCTTAGAGTAGAAACCCTTTAAATTTTTTAGAATTAGAATTATTTATTTAAATTGCAAGGGATTTCCCAATCCCTTTGAGAAATTGGCCATAAAAATACCAATAGACATATACAACCCACATGTTATTTCTTTGAATGAATCAAACTTGGGTAGATGTAAAGCTACTCAATTACTAAATTTTCAACTTTTGACCTTGAACTTCCTCTCTAATAACATAATCCAGAAATTTCAGGGCCTTATCTTAGGTTGGAAGGATGGACATCTACAAATAATTTAATATTTTTATATTTTCTTGGATTTGAATGCTAAATTATGTTCCAAGGAGACTTATTACTTTTTCACATGTATAAATATTAATGGTCCTTACTATTATAGAAGAAATTTATAGCACAACACACGTCATCTCCCCATTTTGTCCCTAAACAATATTATTTTTGGAGGAGATTTGAATTTATCTTTAGGGGTATTGGAAATACATGGACATTCCGCCTAATTATATCGACTTGTGTATTTTCCCATAGAAAGATTGAATTTTGGAAACCTTATTTACATTCTTCCCCAAAACTTCACCCCCACTTGGAGCAATAACCGAGTTAGGGAACTTAGAACTTCAAAGTGTTTGGACCATTTTCTCTTATATGGAGATATTTTGGATCAAAATATGTGTCTTTGTCAATGGTTATTATTAGGTGGTGACTATGATCACTATCATGTTTTCCTAGATATTTATTTTCCATATAATAATGCTATTGGTCCGTTCCCATTAAATCATCATTGGATTAAGGATCCTTCTCATTGGGCATATAAAAAAAGTGTTTGGTGTCCTTTAAATAAAAATGTAAGAAAATCCCATTCCCTTTAGTTTGAATATAAAATAAAATACTCAAAGGAGGCTATCATCAGTTGGGGAAAAAATAAAAGGCAACTTGACAACAAATATTTCAAAGAATTAGAATCTAAGATGCAAACAATTTTGAAGACTTATGATCAAGTTTCCTTCTCAAAATACAAGAAAAATAACTTAAAACTTCCTGAAGATAAACATAGAAAAATCCTACTTGACAAGAAAAAGGAATGGAAATTAAAAATTATATCACTTTGGGTATTTAATAGTGGTAAAAATATGAAATTTCTCCATAGAATATAAAATCATTGAAAATTTATTAATATATTCCAGGATATCTGAAAGGAGGATGGATCAAAGGCCACATTCTTTGAATACAAGGAAGAATTCAACTAATTTTTAAATTTTTTTCATTAGGATAATAGAGTTTCCATTGAAAAGATCCTTCAAATCACAATCCACTTTTCAAATTTCATAAATCATGATGGAAATGAGGATGTCATGGAAGAAGTGGCAAGGTTTGAACTGAAAAAACTCCTCCATAGATTTGAAAAGGGTAAAATGCCTAGCCCTAGTGATATTCCAATTGTGTCATACCTTCATTGCTTCAATTTTATAGGCCATCATCTGCTTGGAGTAATTGAATACTCGAGATCCAATGGGAAAATTTTGGCCCCCTTCAACTCTACCTTTATTTCTCTCATTCCTAAGTATTATAAACCCACCTGCTTTGATCATTTCAGGTTGATCTCCCTTTGCAATACTATTCACAAAATCATAGCTTCTCACTAAAAACATTTTCTTTATGATCATATTCACAAGAGAAAATTGGATTAGTAAACGGTTATCTAGATAAAAAATTCTTACACTCCATCCATTCTTACCATTTAAAATCCATGACCTTCAATGTGGAATGCTTGAAAGCCTTGAATAGAGTCAATTGGTTCTATGTGAAACTTTTTCTTCCTCATCTTGGGTTATATCATTCCTTTGTTAGTTGGGTTCTTGATTGCATTAATTTAGACTCAATGGGAATCCTAATAAATAGGTCATATTCCCATTTTCCAAACCCCAAAGAGTGTTGACATAATATTTCCCCCTCCCACCACTAATTTCCCTTTTGGTAAATAATGGTATAGGTTTTATTATTGAAAATGTTAAAGGCCAAAATTTTTTCCTAGTATCAATCTCTATCATAATTTCTCCCCATCTCATCTCATTTTTTTATGAAGTTATTATATTATGGGAGAGATATAAGAGGGGGGATATAATAGGTAAACATAGGGACAGAGGGGAGGGATAAGGAGAGAGAGAGAGTGGGATGCACAAAAATAAAGAGAGAGGGATATAAGGGGATACATAAGGATATATATAGAGATAAAGTGATTAGGAGAGAGAGAAAAGGATGGATAGGATGTGAGGGAGGAAGAGAAAGAGTGGGGAGAGGGGGAGGAAAGGGAGATAGAGGGGAAAAGGGGGATGTTGTCACTCCTACAAAACACTCCAAAATTTCACTACATTCAAATTTTTGAGACTACTCCACCATTGCATCTAGTGTCGCCCTGGTCGTCGAGTGTCATTTCAAGTCCTACTATATGTTTCAAGTTTTATCGATAATACTTATGTGTCATCGCATTTATTAGAACATATTTAGTGTATTTCATGGCCGTAATATCTTTTTATTGTAAAACAACACATTTTGGTTGAAATCACACACACAGTGTTTGTTGTACTTGGGGAATGTATGTAAAATGGAATTTTGGTGTCTATTTATCATTATTAAAGTTTTTCTAATATTTCTTGATGATTCCATATGTTTCGCACATGATTTTTTGTCTAAAATAATTGTGTTCACCCCTTGTTCTATCTTCTAGAATTAGAAAAATTTTGGTTGCAAAATTAACCCATTAATGGCAGGAGCACATGAGTTCACTCTTAATCCTTGATTGAGAAACCTTAATTGTTTGGAATTCCTCCTTGCACCCTGTAATATTTCATAGCACACCCCTAAAGCATCTTTCCCTTCATTGATCCAAACTCTGCCCTTGAAGAACCAATTCTTCCTTTGAGCACAATCCTTCGACTCAAAGAAGTGTGCCCTCCTTGAGCGCATGAGTGAACTTTGAAAACCCAAAGATATTGTAACTCTAGTTAAAATTTCATTTATTCAAACTTAACTACTAGTAGTCTATCAGGTTGTGTTATAATCAGACCATTAGGAGGAAGAGGCATTCCATTTTTTGTAGATTGTTTTGGTCCATAGTTGAGAAAAAATAGTGAATAGAGATAGGAGGTAGAGAAAAAAGGGAGGATTGTGCAGTGTAGAAACCCATGAGCCTCAAGCCTTACTTCTTTGTACCTGCAACCATATTTATAGACCGAGAAAGAGAGAAAGTGACCTCATCTTCCAACTTGGTTTTCTCTTGGAAGGGTTTCCTAGAGAATATTTTGTGTCTTATGTGTGTGTGTGAGCTTATTTTTTCGTTCTCTACTTTTCAACATAATTTCCATTTGCATGCATGAACTAATTACAGTTAAATTAACAGATATAGAGGTTTGAATAAATTGTAACCTTGTAGAAATTTAGAAATTTAACATATTATTATTAGATCCATTGTGACAAACTGTCTAGTTGAATATCCATGCAATTTACATATCACATTGGTATCAAAGAAGGCTTCTTTAGGTATTTTTTTGAGTTTACAAGGGATCTAGCTCAATGGTGTCAAAAATCATAAAACCCTAATCATGCCTGATGAATTTGTAAATGACACTCGTGATCATGAAAAGGTGAGGTTTTTGTAGCTGGAAGCACAAGTCGCAGACATAATTCGCAATGTAAACCTCATCATGGTGGCCCTAAGAAATAATATTTTTTTTTTTGAAGAAGATACAAATCAGGAAGGGGGATCCAGATATCGGGAAGAAACAAAGAATGAGCCAAAGAAAGAACCTAGAAAATATCAACCTGGTTTGAGTGCAAAGAATCAATGCCTATTTAAAATGGAAGAAAAATTCAATATCAAGTCGTACCATGGATATATCAACACTCTGAAGCTGAACCACTGGTTGTAGCAATTGGAAGTGTATTTCAGCATCCAACAGATCAAGGAAGGGAAATATATCTCATTCGCGCGACCGAAATTAGAGGGTCAAGCACTGACTTGGTGGGAGAGCCACACTGAAACCCTGAGGTTGGAGGGATAACCTAGAGTGACTAAGTGGGAGGGTTTCAAAACCCTCATTAAGTCACAATTTTATCCCATTTTGTATGTGGAATACCAATGGATCCAGTGGCATTACTTCGAGTAAAATATGGGCCAAAGTGTGCAAGAGTACACCATGAAATTCAAAAACATGGCAATAATGTTGGGTATATATCCAAAGAATACATATGTACTCCTCAAGGGATGAAGAAAAAGAGGAAAATATATGGATTAAATTCAAGGGCTACCACCAAGGGACAACACTAGTGCCTAGACCATTGGGACGTTGGAGTCATCGGAACTTCGATTTGGTCAAGTCATCCTTCAAGGAGGCCTAAAGAGGAAGCCATAACTACCCCTTCAAGAGTTTACCCTCTTCAATAAAATTAATGGATTTTCATGCATTAAATGAAATTAGTATCCCTTAGGAACATTATTTTCACATTATCAATGGGTAATACATACAAAATTTCTCAAGATTAAAAATTTAGAACAATATTCCATAACTAGGGAAAAAAAATTCATCAAGAAACAATATTCTATGCATTAAACATAATGAATATTATAAAATACATCATTAAATATCACTTAAAAGATAATGTTAATATCCATCCATCCATCAATAATACATTATGGGCTTCAATAAACATAGCAAAAATATCGAAACATCAGTCCTCAACTATCTGGGGGGTTTGCACTGCCATTTGCGTGAACAATTGATCTTATTAAAGCCAAAATTGGTGTACAAGGCTTTTGTACAGGAAAAATACCTAGAGAATATAGGCTTGGAGAAAGGAAAATCAAGTGGATCAATGCAAAAGGATAAACATGATGCTTTTAGGAAGGAAATAAGAAGAAAAAATGGGGAAAAGATAAAAAAAATGGTAGCCACAACACACGAGTGTAAAGATACTAACAACCACTGCAACATTGATGTTCATACAGAAGAGAAGTGATTTAAGTTTCATCTAGAGCTAAAACCAAAGATCAAGAACAAGAATCTCATGGCCATTGATTTTAGAAACCAAGTTGAAAGCATCCCAGATGTGGATGAGAGGATCGTATCTACATCAGTGAAAAAGGAGGTGAGTCTGAGTAACCTTCAATAGAAGGAAGAGAAAAAAATGAGAAAACTCTTCCATATAAATATATATGTCAAGAAGAAAAATATTGGTGCTTTGTTTAACTTAGGATCACAAGATAATCTCATTACAACAAAGCTAATCAAGAACTTGGGGTTGGAAGTTTGTGACCATCCAAACCCATATCCACTAGGAATGGGTAAATAAGGATGCAAATTTTAAGGTAAATAAATAGTGAAAAATTACATTCGTTATCAGTGCTAATTTTATTGATAAAGTAGACATTAGGGGAATTTTGAGGTCTGAAATGGGCCTCCTAAGGAAATTATAAAATAATAGTGGAAATAATAATAAAATATTTGATTACATCATCAAATTTTAGAGGGAAAAGGGAAAAAACTACATTTTCAACTCATATGTTGAACATATCTCCCTAAGGTTTTACTCAAATTTCAAGCGGGAATACTCATTGGATGCAAAATTTAATGCCTCATCCAAGGAGTACCCATGTTGCATGCTTTTGATCAAATTTTCTATACGAAAAATGAGAAATACATAAAAAACGTGATTGCAATCACAGTGCTTTATGTATTTCTCATTTTCTTGTAGTGGAGTCCATCAAAAGTATGCAACATCAATACTCCTTGGATGAGGAATTCTTTTTTTTCATCCAACGAGTATTCCCACTTGAAATTTGAGTAAACCCTTAGGGAGATAAGTTGAAAATACGAATTGAAAAAGTAGTTTTATTATTTTATTCTTTTTTAATCTTTTTACTTTTTTCTTCCAAAAATTGTGAATCATCCCCCTTGGTTGACATGATCATCTTGAACCCTAATGGTTCTTATAAAGTTTATTTTAGTTGTACATTTTTCTTAGGAGGCCCATTTTAGACCCCAAAATTCCCCTAATGCTTAGATGTAGTTCCCCTTGATGTATGTGGAGTTGTGTTTGGGAGTCCATACATGTAACTGTGGGATGCCATATTAATTAGGATATCCAACCAGCATTGACTCGGTAAGGATGGAAAATCATTCATCATCAGGACACAGAAAGTAAAATTGAAAATCTAACTAGTATGTGCCAACCAAGCCAAGATATTGATCAGTTCAAGAAACAAGTATGTTTTATTATTTTTAATATAAAGTCAGTCTGAATAGGGGTCAATAAGAGGTGAGGCATCCACAAAGGGGTGTACTAAGAAACAAAAACAACAATTGGATGATTTGTTACAAGTATACAGGGATATGTTCGAAGATCCTAAAGCACTACCACCTAAGAGGGAAGTGGAGAAGGAAATCCAACTATTGTTGGACTCCCCCTTGCTACATATTGTGTTGTACATGCATTCTGTTATAGAAGCAAGTGAGGTGAAGGAACAATTGCAGCAGCTAATGGAACAAGGTTTCATTCGATTAAGTACATCACTGTGTGGGTCACCCATCATCATTGTGCCAAAGAAGTATGAGACTTGAAAGATGTGTATAGGTTATAGGGTGTTGAAAAAAATCACGCTTAAGAACATATACCCCTTGCCTAGGATATATGATTTGTTTGATAATTTGTAGAAAAAACTTTACTTCACAAAGTTGGACTTGAACTTTGGATATGACCAATTTTGAGTCAAAGAAGAATATACCTGGAAGAACGCCTTCAAAACCAACAAAATGTTTGTATAAGTGGTTATTCATGCCATTTTACCTATGTAATGCACTAGATATGTTTATGATATTAATGAATCATATACTACACCCTTTTATATATTAATTTTTTGTTTTCTATCTGGATGATATACTGGTATATAGTGCTACCTAGGAGAAGCATATTTCACATTTGACACAGGTGTTGGAGACATTGAATAAGCACCAACTACTAGAAAGTCTCAATATGTGTGATTTTGTACAAAAACCCTTGGTGTATGTGGGGTATGTGATCAATGTAGGAGAGTTGAATATAGATCCTTCGAATATGGAGGCCATCATGAAATTTTTGGTTCTTACTAATTTTTTATAGGCCAGGATTTTCATTGGGGCACCACGGTACTTAGAAAAATCATAGCCTCATTTTCAGCCATAGAAGCAACACTCCATGCCCTAACAACAAGTGGCAAGAGTTTTGAGTGGGGAAAAGGTAACCAGAGGGATTTCGAGGAGTGAAAAAGGAATATCAGTCAAGCACCAGTGCTGGAATTACCAAAATTTCAACGAATCTTTGAAGCGTATATGGCTATGAGTGGGTATTCTATGGGAGTTGTCTTTTTGCATGCAGGAAGGCATGTATGTTACCATTTTGGAAATTTTTTATGGGACCATTCTTAACTAGCCTACCTATGATAAGGAAATATATTCCATGGTGAAAGTTGTGAAGAAGTGGAAGACTATCTGATGGGACAAGAGACAATAATCCACACATACCACCAATCGTTACAATACTTGCAGTCCTAGAGTAATCTACAACAAACTGGGCATTGCAAGTGGATGAGGATTTTATAGTAGTTTCATTGGTGATAAAGTTTAAGAAGGGATGAAAAAACAAGTTTCCTGACATGCTTTCAAGGCCACACACATTGAATATTAAAAATTTGGAGAAACTTATGAAAATGGAGGCATTCACCCATGATGCATACAGAGAGGCATATTCAGAGGATGAGGACTTCAAGGAGGTGTATCAAAAGTTTCATACTCATAGTCATGTGCATTATGCCGATAACATCGTTGAATAACATCTCTAGGATGGGTTACTATATGGGCAAGATAAGCTATGTGTTCCTAAAGGTGAGCGATTTAAGATAATTAGAGAGGCTCACACTACCAGTGTTGCAGGGTGCTTTGGAATAGGGAATACCATGGCTAACTTGCAGAGGTATTTTTATTGGCCCAAAATGCAAGAGAAAGTGTTACACGTCATTTTGTCACCATGACACTTGAAAATCAAAATGGATCTATCACCATCCATACTCGTACTCCCTTGTAAGTCAAAAACTTTATATTCCTTGAACAAGTAATGAATTTTGGGGAGAATGACTTTTTAAACTCTTAAATATGGCTTGCGCAATTTTTATAGTCATTTCCTGCGCATGTGTTGTTACTGCAAAGGTTCACTGCATAGTTCTGCGCTATGTTTTCAATTAAAATTGTGCAACTAACTCTAAGTAAATTAAAATATCAAAGTAATATCTAGAAGCATAGGTGGGCACATATATCCCAGCCTCTGAGTCATATAAGTTCGAGAAAAACCCCTCCAATCATGGAGCTAATTGCCTTGGATCATGGAACCCTAATCCCCTCATTTGTGGATCTCACCCATCTTTGGTGGATTTGAAACCTCCTTAGTTTCTCCTATAAATTGAGTTCAGACTTCAAGGTTAGGGAGCTCGCATATAGTAGTCTTATGCTGGTATTTTTGGATTGGAAAATTTTTAAACCAAGGAATATTAGAGGCATTCAGGAGGAACCTATATGACATCAAGGCTTGGTTGTAATATTTCTTTATACTCTCTCATATCACATTTGGATACTTTTTCTCTCTTTTTTTCTTGTAATTGTGAATAATTTGTGTTCATATATTCATTAAAACAATTTAATTTCCTAATCTCCTTGATCATCAGGTTAAGTTGGTTTTTATATTATTATTATCTTGCATGTGCCTTTCATCCTTTGCATGTTTTTGGTTGCAGGTTTCTTCTAAACATTGGGGAGCTTCATGAAAACAAAGTGCGAGGTATTCATCAAGAATTTCATGGAAAAGGTAAATGAATCATCCTCTTCTCGTAGTTTTAGTAATATGAAAATATTTAGCTTATGGAAAGAGATATTCTTATGTTGTTTATTTCTATCTCTCCATTAGGATTCTAGGGAGATCACTCTTGTCCGCAAGACAGATTTATCCGGGTAAAAATAGGTAGCTAGGTTCATAAGATGGTGCATGCTATGTTGTACGAGCATTGAGCCTATTAACAATAAAAAAGTTCTATATCATCCCTTGCATGTAACTACCCATCCTTGGGAAATCATTTGCATAGAATTTGTGGGAGGTTTACCAATAACCGGGAAGGGACATAACTACTTGTTCGTGGTAGTTGATAGGTTCAACAAGATGTGTCTTCTTATGCCCTGTAAAAATACTTCCAGGGGGAAATAAGCATCAAAATTTCTCTTTGGGAAGGTCTAGGTGCACGTTGGGATACCAAGGAGCATCATTTCAGATAGGGATGCAATATTTCTCAGTGAATTCTAGACTAGATTCTAGGAGAATATGGACATGAAGTTGAGGATATATACAACATTCTATCCATAGACAGATGGGTAGACATAAGTAGTCAACAATACTTTGGTGCATCTTCTAAGGGGATACAATGAGAAGCATATGAAGACTTGGGATGGAAATATAGTATATATACAACATTCTTACTATAGAATGGTGCACACTTCTATAGGAACTTCCCCATTTGAAACTTGTTTTGGATACTTTCCATCTTCACCATTGGACATTGCATATGGGCAACAAGGAGGAGTGAGGGAATATCTTATAGGAGATGCTTTTAGGGCTGAAATTTTTATAGAGAATATCAGGCCTATCCATCTACCGGTATAAGAAAAAAATGTAGAAGCCAAAGGAGAATTATAAGGCTAGGAATGATTAACATAGAAGAGAGAAATAGTTAAAGGTGGGAGACAGAGTATGGATACAGTTGAACAAGGAGAGGTTGTAGGGACCTGGAAGGAAATTCAATGATATAAGGTATGGTTCCTTTGAGATATTAGAAAACGTGGGTGATAATGCCTATCGACTTAGCTTACCATCATATATGTGCATTTACCCGGTTTTGAATGTGGAGAATTTGAAACAGTGTGAGCATTACATGCTAGATCAGGAAGCGGAACAAGTGCTACATTCTGTGGTGGATTTGGCTCTAGCTACTCAGGTAGAGTTGACGAAAGATATGGTTTTGCGGAAGAGGTCTGTAACTACAAGACATGGGCAGTATGATCTTTCACAGATTGGGTTGAGGGGACAACTTCTAGTCAAAGCTAAATGGTACACCGGGGAGAAGGTGGAGGTAAAATATTTTCACCTCATTCAATAAAAACTTTTGGGGACAAAAAGCCTCCCAAAATCAGGAGGTATAATCTGGATTGGATAATTATAATTTTTTTCATCCATATCGATCAGTTCAATGTGGAAAAAGTGGAGGAATAATCTTATGGGACTTTTTTTCTTCGTGGGACACAATTGGTGAAACGAGGTCTGAAACCTTCTAGGAGAATTTTGAGGCATCAAACGGCATTGTTTAGGGGTAAAAATTTGTCACAGTAGCGTGAACCTTTTCATTTTTTCCTACACATATATATCTTTCCAGCGATGTAGGAATCACGTCAATCAAAGTTTGTAGGCAAAAGTTATGCCACTCAGAAGTTGACCATCTATTTTCACACCTATAACTCGGGAGGATGTCACATCAACTCACATTATTCATGGAAAAGGGGATAGCCACATGTTTCTGATGTTAAATACTATAGAAGATTCTATATTGTAACTATATTCAATATTTAAACTTAACCACTAGTAGGCTATCGGTTTGTGTTATAATCGAGCCACTAGGAGGAAGAGGCATTCCATTATTTGGAGAGATTTTTTTTTTCCATAGTTAAGAAAAGATAGCCAAGAGGGATAAGAAGTAGAGCACATAGGAAGTATTTTTTCACTGTAGAAGCCCATATGCCACATGCCTTACGTATTTTTACCTGCATCCATATTTCTAGACAGAGAAAGAGAGTGAAGCGGCCTCACCTTCTAGTTAGGTTTTCTCTCAAAAGGGTTTCCGAGAGAATTATTTTTTCATGTGGAGGCACTATATTCTTGGAATGATGCTTTTATTGATGAGTGATCACAATGGGTTCAGATATTTATTTTTTTAACTAAATATGAGTGCCATGAAAGCTAGATGGTTGGCCACGGTCAGTGAGTTTGACTTCAAGATCAGGTACATCAAGGGTAAAGAGAATAGTCTTGTAGATGTTATTAGTAGGATAGTACATGTGAATCATATAACAACTATGAGTTCATATGGAACAAACTTACAGGATCAGATCTTATAGGCAGGACAACAATATAACATGTACATGGAGCTTAGGAACAGGTTACAGTAGCATACAGTTACAGGTATAGGTAGTGGTATAGGTAGAGGTGTATAT
This sequence comes from Pinus albicaulis, assembly GCA_034641835.2. Taxonomy (NCBI): domain Eukaryota; kingdom Viridiplantae; phylum Streptophyta; class Pinopsida; order Pinales; family Pinaceae; genus Pinus; species Pinus albicaulis. Next base: position 420,936,748 of record CM076579.1, on the reverse strand, counting down.
GAAACTATAGGTACATGTACAAGTGAACAAGAAGTGGAATATCATCTCATACTAGATGGATTGATCATATTTAGGGATAGGATATATGTTCCAGACAATACTGAGCTCAAAAATATTATCTTGAGATATTTTCATTCGAAATTGTATTCAAGTCACTCAGGATATCAAAAGACATTGACAACAATGAACAATTTTTATCATTGGTCGAATCCAAAAAATAATGTGGCGAATTTTGTGGCAATATTTTTGGACTGTTAGTAGGTAAACACATAGTGTAAACATCCAAGTGGATTACTACAACTAGTTTTGATTATAGAGTGGAAATGGGAGGTCATTTCCATGGATTTCATTACAGGTTTACTAAGGACATCTAAAAAACATAATTCCATCATGGTTATGGTGTAAAGGTTGACAAAAGTGATGCACTTCATTCCACTGACATCTACTTATTCAGCTAGTGATGTGGCATAGATACTCATCAGATATTCAGCTAGTGAGTTATTGAAGGAGCTATTAACTACTGCTCCTATACTGAGTGTAGCAGACTCGAGTAAGGAGTTTGAGGTCTGTACTGATGCTTGTAAGGAGGGTGTAGGACCAGTCTTAGCCCAAGAGGGAAGAGTCATAGCATATGAATCCAGAGGTATTCAAATTATGATTTTTATCTCACTACGGTGGTACATGCATTACAAATATGGAGGAATTACCTATAAGGAAAAAGCTTCGTGCTAAGAACTGACCACAACAATCTAACTAGATATTTTAAACAAGATTATTTGGATGTGCACCAAGCTAGGTAAAATGCTTTCCTAAGTGATTTCGATTTGGACATTCAACATTTGAAGGGTAAAGAGAACTGACTGGCGGATGCACTAAGAAAGAAACTACATGGCATCTACGAACTCTACTTTAATCAGATTGAATTCAAATTCCAAGAACATATATTAGAAGCAGCTAGCAAGGACCCTGAATACCAGTTTCTATGGCAGCATGCAAAAGAAGACAAAGAGCAAGGGAAGAAGTCATAATTTGAACTCAATGATAAGAAGTTCTTGGTCTACAGGAAAAGAATATATATTCCAAATAAAAATAATATGAAAAGAATTGTTTTGGATGAATATCACTAGATTTCCTATGCAGGACATCCAGGATACCAGAAAATATTAATTGCAATCAGAAAGGATTATTCCTGGCTAGGAATGAAATGGACATTTTAGATTATTTGACCAAGTGTTTATAATGTCAGAAAATTAAGGTTGAACATTAGCATCCCACAGGATTTCTTCAGCCTATTCTAGTGCCAAAATGGAAGTGGGAGGTCATCTCCCTTGACTTCATCACTGGGATACCAAAGAAAAGAAATAATAAGGATTTGATTATGGTGGTAGTTGATAGACTGAGTAAGGTGGCACATTTTATTCCCATCAAGTCTACTTATAAGACAGTAAAAATTGTTGATATCTTTATGAGATAATTTTTTAGATTGCATGGTATTCCCTGAGTTGTGATTTCATATTGTAATGTGAAATTCACTTCAACATTCTACAAGATTCTATTTAGTGGCTTGGAGACACATATACAATTTATTACTTCTTATCATCTGCAAACGGATGGGCAAATGGAAAGGGTGAATCAAATTATGGAAGACATGATGTGCATGTATGTAATTCAACAACCAATGAAGTGGGAGGAGTATCTTCAGTTGGTTGAGTTTGCTTACAAAAATGGATATCTAGAATCCCTTAATATGAGCCCCTCTGAGGCATTGTACGGAATACAATGCCGGACTCCTATGAACTAGAGTAGTCCAGAAAATAAAATGATGCTTGGGCCGGACATGTTAGAAGAAATGGAGCAAGAGGTGAAGAAAATCAGGAAGAACTTGAAGGTTTCTCAAGACTCGCAAAAAGTGTATTCTGATAAGAAAAGAACTTTTTAGGATTTCGTGATAGGAGATCATGTGTATGTGAGAAAAAAACGGAAGAAAAGCACACTGCGATGGAATACTTGTGCTAAGTTAGCCCCCATATATTGTGGGCCATTCGAAGTTTTGGAAAGGATAGGACCAATGGCCTACCGACTGTCTCTACCAAGCCATATACTGGTACATAACATGTTTCTTGTATCATTACTGAAATGTTATGTACATAACCCGAAACATGTGATACACTGTCAGAGTATACATGTAAGTTAACAATGTATTACAGTTGCGACAAAAATAAAATTTATGAGTTAAACTAATGATAACAATTGTGATATGCAGGTAGAACTGGACAGAGAGTTCCAGGTAGAAACACAACATATTCTAGATCGAAGAGAAATAATGCTCCGAAGGCGAGTCATCCCCCAAGTTAAAGTGTAGTGGAAGCACTTTGGCCCAGAGAAGGCTACTTGGGAGGATGAACATATTATTCGACAAGATTATCTAGAGTTGTTTATCTTGATTAAATAACACTGAGGACGGTGTTTGATTTAGTGAGGGAAGATATAACACTTTTGTTTAATTTTAATTTGAACTTAACTACTTGTCATGATATATTTTTAAAGAGTAACGAATAAGAGTATTCGTTAACAATATTCAATAAAATATCTTTGGTATTTTCAAGGAAAGATAATGAATAATTTATCTTGAGTAAAATAATGAAGTAATTGATTGGTAAAATGATTCCAAGATAATAGGGTTAAAAGCTGGAGACAGTTGTGACAACTACCATTCCAAAGAAAGGATTTATGGGAAAATCCTGGGAAGGAATGGGGTTTTGTGCAGAAGGTATGAAGGGTGAAGCAACAAGAGTTTGCCATGAGTAATCCAGAGTTGGTAGAGAGAATAGTGGAGCTCAATTAATACCTAGAAGAAGAAAGGTTGGATTTATTCGTGAGGTCTAACTTCTTGTCTCATTGAAAACACCTATACCCTAGTGAGGAGCAAGGGGGGAGTTGAGGACGTAATCACCTCACTAACGGTTGAGAGGACCATCTGACTTCAAAAGAGATTCATCCAGAATTAGGTACTGATGTATCTTAGAGTTTTGGTTTATGCTTCTTTTCAAAAATATGAAATATTTAAGCTAATTGTATTTATTATAGCATAATAATATTTTAATTTTAAACCAGTGTTAGAATAATTTAACAAGATAAACCATGTGAAACTGCTTAAGACTGAATTTACATAAATATTCCTGAAGAAAATAATTATGTGCATACATTACAAGGAAAGAAAATATAGAAGGGTTACTGTAGGTAGGAAGAAGCCATAAATTGCTATTTCTAACATGCAATGGGAACTTGCATTTAAAGTCAAAGAAAAAAGGTGTAGAACAGAAAACAAGAATTATTTCCTCTACCGTTAAGTATATAGAAATTCGAATTCTTTCCATGCATAAAAACATAATAGAACTCAAAGATGAATCATTAATATAAAACCTCCTATGTGGTATAAACTATCTATATAAGTAAGCTCAAGGGATACGCCTGAGGGTTTAGAATCTTGGACCCTAGAGTAAGGGTTAGGATTCCCGTCCCGAAGGGTGGAAAATTTGAATAGAGAAGAAACAAAGATGGAGTACTCATGCATGAGGGTAATATCTGAAATTTCTACATAAACACAACTACCAAGAATATAAGAGGGAAATGTAACTGTGTGTACATATGCAGGAAGACAAGATAGGTAAGCAGTATTTAGATGAAAAAAGGAGAACTGAATGCTGAATACAATGTGACATTTTGGAAATCTGGCAGTCAATTAAACTTAGCCCTGATAGAACAACTATAGCAGGAAAAATTAATTACATATGGTATCAACCCAATTCAATGAACAATGTCTCGATAGAAATTGTCAAGTTCCAGGCCCTAGACTCAATATTCCATTAAATACTTAAATAAAGACAGTGTGTCGTTAAACCAAAACTAGACTAAAATTCCAAGCCCTGATTCTAAAAATAGACTAAAATTGTTTCTGGGTAAACATGCAGAGGATGGTTCCGGACGGAACACAAGGAAAGGGGCGAGCTTCGCTCAAACCCTCAACCATAAACAGAAAGAACAAAATTTCGGGTGATTGAGAGAAAAACCCTCGCCAGACATTAAATTGCAAAGAGAGAGTAGGTCGAGTTCAATGACAGTGCAAGGACCTAATCATCAACTCTTGCCAAGAGCTCAAATGGTACATACTGTGAAGGAGAGGTGTGAGCGGTGAATCTCAAAGTAACTCTGGCTTTTGGCTACGGTCGGGCCATCAACTTGTAGACAATAAAACAAAAGACAAAGTCACTGGCCACAATACCGACATTCAAAATTAACACAAAGGACTGTAAATAAAATATGTACAGATGGGTTCTTAACCATTACCTGGAGAGGTGAATCTGAAGCATAGCCAGAGGTAATTTCTGGAGTTTTTATGTTCACAGATAGAGCATTTCTGCAAGATTGAATGTGTGACCTGCATGGTGGAGAGAAAGTAACCCTGTTAAAGCCGAAAACCCCAAACCCATTTCAAAAGAAAAAATTAGATTGGGAACAAAGAAAATGAATTAATAACTATGCATAAAGAGTTAAACTGTAAGATGAAACCGAGAAGATCTCGTGAAAGGGGTTAAGGGAAACTAAAATCAGCAGCAGGAAAAATATCTGGAAGGGTTTCATTATCAGCATATCGATCTAGAGCAGAACCTATGAGCGTCGTCACAGATTGAAAAAGGAAATTTGTAGAGCCCCTAGGCGTTTCCAAGTGGCATAACGAATGATAGACTTAACTGGCGGGTGGGGTGGGTGGTTATACTAACCATCCCACCTCACACCAACACTGTAGATCCCAAGGATAAGATATGGACGGCTCAGATGAAGCTAAGACGAATCACGACCATGTGTTATCACAAAAAACTCTTACGCATGCATGTGATTTCCATTATTTAATCCAGATTAACAATAGTACCAAAAACAAGATTTAATTAAATGATTTTTGCAGTAAGATCTACCGATGATTACATGTATTGCAATCAATAATACTATCTCAACCCTGTAGACGTGATAGGGTAATGCCCAACCGGAATGGTGGCATAAGCATGAGACAAATGAGATATAAGTTAAAACTTTGTTATGCATTGGTACTTAAGTATTATGTTAAACCATTTTTATTCATTGGTATTTGTATAACCTTTTCGTTAAGTCATATCTTCAATGCAAACCTTATGATATTTCAATTATTCCATAGTTCAAGAAGAGGTTATTACTAGAGGTAAAATATGTTTAGTTATTTTTTAGGTATGTAATGTTTGAGGTGTATAACTGTTACATTTTATATTTATTTTAATTGGTTCATTTATATGAAATGACTAATTTCATGGTTTTTAAATTTAAATTGTAAAAATAGATATTAAAAATAAATAAATAACATAACATAAAATAAAAAAATTATATACGACTAATAAATAATACAATTATCAAATCTAAATATATATATATATATAAATAAATTATCATTATATAAATACTATTTATAATGATGATGATGCTTATCAGACTTTAAGAGAGGAGAAATAATATAACTTTGATTCTTTAAAACCTTGTTTCTATGGTCAAAGAGAAGGGAAATAGGTGCTCCAAGATCGCTATAGGATAGCTCGCTTAATAGGTCAAGAATATTATATGTGTGGCAAATGCTAGGGAATTGAGAGCGAATGTGAGTAAGAGTCACGCAGTCTAAAAGGAAGTTATTTTCATCTTCCACCTACTTAGAATCATAAATATGATATATTATATCATTCCAAGGGGTCTTGGGAATAGACCACCGCCTGATCTCACTTTGAAGCTCATGGGAATTAGTTTTTATCTTACCGATGTTCATTTTTTTCTTATTGTTGGAAAGCACAGACAAATAATTCTGATTATCAAGGGTGGGGTTGATCACTTCTTTATAGTATCTTAGAGACCCTTTACCCTCCAGTTCCTGATCGTCCCACAAATTGTCCTTAAACTTCGAGGTAATAGTATTTTTGATATTATATTTTCTTCCCATATTGAGCTCCTCCTTAATTCCCCAATGGTTGAGCTAGGATTGGGCATCCTTATGCCACCTGCCCTTGAGGCAAAGGTGAGGGTTTTGACTACAGTTGGAAGAAAGTTTAGGGAGCCTTTTTTATTCCAAGTTGTCAAGCTTCTTCTTATATATTAGAGATATAAACATAGCCATGCTTTCAATTGGGGATAAACCAGATTCGATCAAGAGGATATGATAGGAAGTATTTCCCTTGATCTTAAGGTTGTAGGTTATGAATTTCTTTTGAATCATCTCAATATTCCTCCATGAATCTATGGATATACTGCAACCCCAAACTTCACATTAGTATAAGACAACAGGGGTGACAAGGGTCTCAAATAGGAACCTCTTTCTACTCCCAATGTAAATATTAACCGACTTACAATTGTTTTCAAGCTCATAATAATCTTTCCAGCCCCCAATAATCCTTTGCTCGATGCTATAATTCTAGTTGAGATGATGATGAAATTCAATGCCCAAATATTTATAAGAAGAAGCATGCTCTAAGCACTGGTTATTATACATTAAAATCTCATGGGCGATATTTTTGGATTTAATGATCATGACTTTAGTCTTGTCAGTATTAACTATCATACCCATCTTGGAGTAGTAGTCATGAAGAATATGGAGTTGCTTGTCAAGGTCATCATGGATTTTTTCCAGAAGAATGATATCATCGACATAGAGGAGAAGAGTAATGAGAACAACAGCAACCTCGGTGCCCTAACACCCATAGATTCCATAAACTCCTCTAGCTTATCGATGTATATGCCAAAATTGGTAGGGGATAACGGGCACCCTTTATTAACTCCAATATTTCATTTAATGTCTTTAGACCACCCCTTGTTGGTATTAATATTTTCATTTAAAATCATAGAGAAAGATCAAAGAAATCCTCAGCTCAGGAGGTACCATGATCTCTTCAAGCCTCTCCAAAAATTTATCTCAAGGAACCGTGTCGAAAGCTTTTCTAAAGTCCACAAAGTAACAAAAGAGATCAGATTTACTATTGCAACATTCCTCTACAATGATTCTAAGAGTGACCAGATGGTCAGTAGTCGAGTGATGTCTCCTAAAAGCATCTTGTCCTTTAGCTATTTTTCCTTGGCTTTCAAGCCAAAGGCTAAGCTTCTTCTCAAAAATGAGCCCATAAATCTTGGCTAGGATATGGCTAACCATAAAGGTCTTGTAGTTAGATGGAACACTCTTGTCCCCATTTTTAAAGAGAGGTACAATAATGCTTTGCATCCAAAGCCAAGGAAAGCCATGCATTACAGCCAAATTCAGAAGCTTATGGAGGTAATGAATGAGGATAGATCTTCCCATTTTAAGGATCTCAGCTTGTTATCCTTCAATATATTTAGATTTCCCATTATCGAGCTTATTAATACCAGACTCAATGTCATATAAAGAGAAGAGGCATAGTGTCTGGAGAGTCATACAACTTCTTAAGATAGTTGTCCTAGTTTTCCAATGGGATAGAATGGTTAACTTTGGTTTTATAAACAAGAACATTCCGCCAAATTGTTTTGGGCACGACTTTAGAAAGGTGGAGAAGATAATCTTGTATTTTATTAATATATGATATTTTCTTCCTCTTGATGAAATTTTTGTATATATTCATATTCTACAGCTTATTGATTTCATTAGGAGCATCTCTGATCACTTTCCTGGAAATTTTGCAATCTTTGTCATACCATGGATTGGAATTTCTATTAGAATTCTTAAATGGAATCTCATTAGAAAACTTGCTAATGGTGTTGGAAAGGATAGTACTGAAATGATAATAAATTTGATCAATGTTATTATTATAATTCATGGGGCCTAAATCCCTCTCTAAATCCCTTAACAAGAGTTGGTTTTACTTCTATCGAAGCATATGTTTCTTTTGATTTCATTGGTCTCCTGCATGTGGGTGGTATGCATGGAAAGATTGAGGGATAGAGACAGAGGTTTGTGGTCAGAGTAAGGCTCAAATCCATTAATTAGAAGCTCAAAGTTTGTAATATAATTGAGGACGAGGATTTTAGAAATTGCATAATCCATGACACTGCTACCCAGTGCATGGAAACATGTCATCTGACCAGACAAGGGCCACTTGTTACTACCAATGCAAATAATTAGGTACTGGGAACTGAAAAATTTAAGGATCTTGGTGCCGAATAAGTTTTTGATAATGTCTTCAAATTTTCTCTTCAATTTATTAGCTAAGTTACTATCTTCATCAAGCCACAAGGGGTCAGGGTTAGAGTTGTTGCTTAATGTAATGGTTTTGTTAGTAGCATTTCTAGAATTACACTCTCGCAGTAAAAGGATATTACCATCATTTCTGAGGTTGAAGATGTCTTTTTCTAAATAGTTGAAAGTACACTTCTTATCTAGGTGCTTCTTCCTATAGGGTGTAGTGTTGATAGGAGTGAAATAGCAGATTGGAAGAAAGATGTTATTGGTGGTAGAATAAGATATTTTGATCCAAATGTATTGATTGAAGGGGTCAATTTTATGAAGTCGGATATGAGAGGAAAAAGTGTTCCTTATATAAGAGGATATACCACCAAAACCCCTACGAGAGGATTTCTTATTCCAACCAGACCAAAGAGTGAAACTGTCGAGGTGAGGGACCCTAGATTCATCGTGCTCCCATGTTTCAAATAAGATAATAAGGTAAATGTCACTTGGGATTCAACTTAACATAATACCTTTACACCATTGAAAGCCATGAAAATTCCAGAAGAGGATCCAGAGTGATGAAAATCCTTATTTACCACTCGTGCTTGAGACTCTATCTCTAATAATAACTTTCATATTCCTAATGATTGCCCATTTCCTATCCTTTCTTGCATCCTTGACCTTTTGGGCTTCTTTCCTAAGTCCAGCTTGGTCTTCTGGAATGAGATCTTCATTTATAAATATTCTTGTTCCTTTTAGGCTTGGGGATTTCCCGAGTATATCCAGTTTATGTTCATTACAACTGAACTTCACACGGATGATTCTGTGTTTATGCTCAAGTATCTTTCCGACCATTATTTCTTCCGTGATATAGGTTGTTTCAATTTGATTTTTTGTTTTTAATTGTTATCTAACCATTTCAAATGTGTTTTCATTGTTTTGTTCTTATATACCCGCAACTATAATATTTAAGGCTCGTTTTTGGCGCTCATGGTCGAGGATAATTAATTTATTAATTTCCTCTTTAATGGCTTTAATATCTAAGTTATTTTTTGTATTACTTAGGGTTGAATTATTATGCAGTTGTTCTTTTAGATTTTTAATCTGGCTTTTCAAGGTGTCATTTTCTTCAACCATTATTTGTTTAGTATGTTCTATTTCTTGAATTTTATCTTCCATTTCTTAGAGTTCAATTTCAAGTGTGGTTATTTTATTTTCTAATGATTTGTGGTTGTTATCAAGCATTTCCATTAGTTCTATTTTAGAATGATTTTCTCTTTCTTCTCTTCATCTTTCTAAAGACTCAATGTACTCATAGAGACTCTCTAATGTAATTTTACTTGGCCTGCCTTTGCTAGAAGGGGGCTTAGAAATATGAGGGGAAGTAATCATAGTGTAATAAAACAAAACTTAACACGAGGAGGGTTAGTGAGAACATGTGCACCTATAAATCATAACCAATTTGAGGTTTTCACTGTGCTTGGAGGCTGAGCCTTTGGCAGATAGAGTTCTTGCTCCTATTATGTATAAATTAATTCTTAGCAAAAACCACATCACAGGACAAGTTCGGATGTGAAGTTCACACTGCAAAGGCAACTTAGAAACCAATTGCACCCTAACTCATTGGCCTGTATTAAATCCGCAACTACTGGGTACCTTCTTTCCCAAAATTGAAGTTTTGAAGGAATTGCTGACAACCAAAATCAGGAAGAGATGGATACCCCTAGCTATCACATAAATTCTTCATTGTCTAAGAATTACTCGAGTGCCCTAGATATCTCAGAAGATGGGTACACTACCAAAAATTCTTCGCTATCGTTGTCCGCTGGCTCCAAAGATCGAATATCAATGGCTCTTATTTTGGTACTCTTTTTATCATATTTTGAGATTTCTTTCTATCCCTTTCAGTGTTGTATTGAGTGTTGAAATACTGATGTGACGCTGCACCGAAGGGGAGAAGAGGTATTGTTCCAATTACCGCACCGTAAATAAAATCATCGCATATGTTTGAAACAATATGTTGTTTATGAAGAGATATATCATCTTTTGGTCTCTGTAGAACTCATAAAGTTGTTTAGGGTTTGAAATTAGCTAGTGACAGGGAAATCCCTAGCAGCAGAAGATGTATATGTCACAGGCTTAGAGATGAAAGTTAATTTTTTAAATTGTCAACCTCACCGTAGAGACAAATAGAATGATCTCATCGTAGAAGACTCGATCTGAGATCCCCGTAAAGACTCAGCTCATTGTACAGATTTGATAAATATATTTTTAATATGTCAACCTGACCATAGGTGGACTTTGGATATAGCCACGATCCTAGCTCACTACAGGGATGTGATATCTCTCATGAGAAGACTATCAAGGTATTACAACCCACACATTACCATCCCAATCAAATTTCAACAAGTTCAAACCCATGGAACATTGGTTGTTAACTTAGCCATGCGTATAATCCTTGTTACAATGAACCCTCATCGAAGAATACTCAATCTGAGCAACATAATTTATCCTTGTTGCAACGAGCCCTATCACTGAAGATATTTGAAAAATTATAATATTAAAAATAGTGGAGGAATATTCCCATGGGTCCTTGAAGAGTTTTTCAATGCTTTAATTCATTAAAAATGGAGCTATAAAAATTTATTATTTATTAAATAATAGTAATATTGTGCTGACATGCCACACAAATAACTTTATAGTAAATGTTATGCATTGCAATGCAGAAGGTTAGCCAAATTTGACTACTATCATCTTGGGATGGTCATTCCTCTGCCCAATTTCACGTGATCGCATGCAATTAAATAGCCTCTTTCGACCTTATAAATCTTATGCTACCATCAGACGTAAAATAATTATTTAGTTTTTGTTATTTTTGATCTACATATATTTATATCTCTTAATATCAATCAGTGTTGATAATATCATTGAAATATTGGTGATATTCTGAAATATCATGATATTTTCAGTGAGCCAAAATATCGATGATATTTGGAAATGTCGCGATATTTTTGCTAAGCCGAAAAATTGTGATATTTTTGAAATATCGCTGAAATTTTGAGAAAATATCGTGCAATGATAGGAAATATCTGTAACACCTCCCATTTATCTCCCAATTTTTTTTTTCCATTTCATATTCTCAAGAATAATTCTGACAAAATTATTATGTTATAATTTTGATTTCTATCTTGTTAAATCATATTTCTTCCCTCAATATGATTTATTGTGTATACTTATACCCACATATCCAAACTATATCTAAATCAATACCTACTTGATTTCATTTGCAACCACATTAGTATAAAGGGTCTTTGTATTTTAACTATAGTGGATTTTTACCATTAACCCACTTCCTATGAAAGGGTGACCCTATCGACCTACACCTCACCTTCGTTTTGATATCATTGAATCGTTGGGCATTAAACAGCATACTATTATGTATATATATAATGGGGTTCAAAATGTTATACCCACGTCGACCAGGGCATCCTTAATCTTTTAACAAACACCTATACTCCCATTTTATAAAATCATCTTGCTAGACCATACGGTTATGAAAGTTGGCTTGATTTATTTACCACAGTCTTATCTCTATACCTATACCGACCTTATGACTATTTAATGAACTGGTAACCACAGTTTTCACACTGTATGTGTTAACATCATCGCATATTTGTTGTACATGTTGTTTATGTCGAAATTTATGTAACGATGAACGTATTCAGCTTTAAATTCCACGTACTGCGTCCTGGTAAGGTCAATTTAATGTGGTATAGAACTTGAGATGTGATATCAGCTCTCCACATCGTCTTAGGTAAGGTTCTCGGTTTAATTGTATTGATTGGGATGGATTTCATCCCATTCCCGTTCAATGGTTATGGATCCACGCTGTATTGGAAATTTCCACACCAGACTGCTATGGAACTAGGCCATCCTCGCAATACGAGCAGAGGTGCCATGAACTTCATTTCATAGCTTGTCAATTTAATGTCAAACGACTGGTGTAAATTCACTTCCGGTCAGTCGATCCGTGGACTCACGATGGATATTTTTCCATGTGGACGGCTACGATTTCCTCACCCTATTAGGGTTTTGTGACAGAGATTTTTGGTATAAGTCTTGCACTAAATTTGCGACACTATTCTTTCGGCCCTCATTTGGTTCTTTTGTTACTCGTGACGCCGAATTTCTTTTGTTACTCGACGCCTCATCAAGAAGGTAAAACCTTATAAGCCTTACGCTGCGTTAACTTGTGCCTCTGTGATGAATTCTGAGTATGGTAATGCATTCCATTTACAGTATTTGACCTATGTTTTTTTTTACGCCATTTCGTTCTCCAGTTCTCGTTACTGCAAGGAGTCCTGACGTTGTGTTTTACATCTACTGATTTCTTTCTTCTGCGTTTACGCCACCATCTCTTCATATACCTCGTTGGATGACTGGCTAATGATGTAGGGTAATAATAATTCTTCGTTTCTTGATAGGGCACGTCCCTGCTCATCCTTTGGGACTTTGAACGATGGTGTTTTGATTTCGCTTGTCTCTTCTCCGGTGAGCAATACCGATCTCAGGTAAAAATCGATTTACTTGTGCTATTAGTTAGACTGTTTTTCTAACTCCACTCTTAAACTTTGGGGTTACAATATATTTACGCCATGCCTTTAATTCTATGGCAGAATCGTTTGGAAGGAGTGAGGGTTTCCTTTTCCACGTAGCTATGTAAATTTTGTTTTAGTACATTTTTCCAATTCTCACTAGAATGATTTCTAACAGTTTCGCAATTCATTGGCTCATCATCACGGCTGTGTTTTCTACATGTGAGATAGACGCCATACGCTTTTCATCCTCAGCACACCATGAGATATTTTCTCCAATTCGACACTAACTCCACTGCTCTGGGCATTGTCAGGTCATTATACACCTAGGCAGAGAGAAACCATCCTCTCGTCGCATTATTTCACCCTGTTTGTGTGGAGTAGTTAATTTCTTAGGATTATAACAGTGTCGATTGAAATTCTAGACACTGTCAGAGACTGTAACTATTAACAATTTCCATTCGTATGATAATATTCTTTGAATATATTAATTTCTAGAATGAGAGTGGGGTCTTTTAAAGGACTTTGGCCCGAGAGGCTCAAACTCTGATATGTATTTGCAGAACGTATTTGTTCTTCGTCACTCGTATTTTTGATAGCTTCATAATATTTTCGAAGAATCTCCAGATCATTATTTTATGGATGTTCTCCTGTTGTCTCTCATTCAATTATTTGTTTTGTGTCAATTTAATATGATTGAAGAAGAAATGAGTTGTTTCTCTTTTCACCTTCTTATCATGGTTAGGACTTCAATGTGTATATGTCTCTTTATGGCTATCTTTTCCGAGTTTACAGTGACTCAGTAAATGAAACCTGGCATTGTCTATCATTTGTATATGTTGTAGGACTCCTACAGGAAACTCTCCGTATTCCTAAGAGATTATAGTTCCATTGTGAGAGCTTCGTATGTAAGGCTAATTGTTCCCTGTGACTGTATACATCAAATTTTTGTTTCTTTTGTTTTCGTAATAGAACAATCCCAATGTATAAATGTCTAACTGACTTTCTTCACTGATATATATATATAATTAGTGGATATCTGTTTGCTACCTTCTTCAATATTGATATATCTATATATCTATTTGTATATATATATGGTGCAGTTATTGATTTGATTTATAGTTTTTGGTGCATGTCTAATCCTTCCAACCTGTAACTTAGTGGGATCCTCCCTGTTCCCAAGGGGGTTATTCCCATAGTTTTTATACATAACTCTCCTTTCATACCTATTTCCAGAGTTAATAGTCATGTATAGTTTCGTTTCTTTAATAACTACGACAAATAAGCAGTACTACAATTTCTTACTCTTTCATTCAGTTCTTATCAGAGAAGATATTAGAATATCTATAAATAGACATACCCTGCTGTTGAAAGTTCTAGATATATCTACTCTTCACTTAGTTAATTCAATAAAAGAGTAATTCTGTCCTATATACATTTACCTTCCTACTATCTTAGAATTTATTTTTTTTATTGCAGGGTTTTCTACTATATTCCCTTTCCCACAGAAGCAGATTAAAGTTACAAAATTATAAATTATGAGATACTATAAATCTCCAGATTTAGACCCAAGCTGGTTTAGAAATTCTGGATGATTTTGCCTCATTTTCCTAGTTCCTACAACCACGCAGAACGAGAAGAGTTTGACTTCTCTACTATTCTGTAAATGTATGGAACACCAACACCAAAATGAAACAATTAACTAGAATACGACTATACTCATTAACTCTTATACATGGTAACAATTATTATATATTTAGAAAAAAAAAAAAAAAACATTCCTAACACTGTGTGCATACCACTTTGGTATTTGACCAGTCCTCCCAACAATAGAGTCCCTCTATCTCCAGAACTCACCCCCGAGCTGAGATCACTTCCATCACATACCAACCTCAATATATTCTGGAATAACTTATTTAAGCTTTTTCTCCCCAAGCCTGTTTCTAATTCTGCGTCCAGAATATCAGGATGCTTTTCTTCCTGTTTGCCTAGGCTTCCCTATTTAGGGACTTTTAAAGCTACTTTCTTCTTTTCCCAGCTTTTTACCTCTTCCCAAATACTCTCCACATCATTGGGGAACTAGATTTTCCTCAAAATCTAATTTTAGAAATGAATTCTTTCAAGGATTTTTTTGAAATATTTTTGGGGAAAGTATTTGCCTTTATCCATCCTCATGGATTTAGCAAGTGATCTCATAATTCTCATTTTGGTCAATCTTCACATAATTATTTTATTCATTTTCTCAAATTAAATATGCAATTATATCCACAACATACTTGTCCTTTGGGGTCCACTCCCCTTAGGATCAAAGTTCAAATGTCTAGTTTTCGAAATTCAAACACATAAACTAGGGGTGTTACATATTCCCCCTCTGAAAGCAAACACCGTCCTCGGTGTTGTTATTTAACTACTAGAGTTCATTTTTCAAACAAAAATGATTATCTTTCCATTATTTCAGCTTCTCTTTCCCAGGTAGCTTCTTCATCTGTAAAGTGCTTCCACTGCACCTTTACTCTTGCTACCGTCCGATTCCTCAATTCAATTTCTTCCCGCTCCAATATTTGAAGCGGTTCTGGAAGGAACTCCCCTTCTGGTTCCACCTGTACCACATTCCAATCAACTATGTGAGAAACATCATGTACATATGTTTTTAATAATGAAACATGAAACACATCATGAACTCTAACATGGGGTGGTAAGGCTAGCTTATAAGCCACTGGTCCCACCCTTTGTAATACTTCAAAAGGACCACAATATCTAGGAGCCAGTTTTGCACAACTTCCAGCATAAAGTGTGCTCTTTTTGGGTTTAATACGCAAGTACACATGCTCTCCCACTTTAAATTCTTGGTGTACTCTCTTCATATCAGCATATTTTTTCTGGCGATCTTGTGTTGTCTTGATGTTTCTTTGTATCTGTTTCACAATTCTTTCCATCTCTTGTAAGGCATATGGCCCCAACATTAGTTTATCCTCTGGCTGGCTCCAACTCAAGGGAGTACGACATTTTCTTCCATAGAGTGCCTCAAACGGACTCATTTTGATGGAGGATTGGTAGCTTTTATTATAGGAAAATTAAGCTAAATGCAAGTAGTCTTCCCATTTTTATGGCCTATCCATCGCATACATTCTCAGCATGTCCTCCAAAATCTAATTAGTTCTCTCTGTCTGACCGTCAGTCTGAGGGTGATAGGAAGTACTAAAATTCAGCTTAGTGCCCATACCTCCAAATAGACCTTTCCAAAAAGTTGCGGTGAACTTAGCATCTCTATCTGAAACAATCACCTTTGGGATCCCATGTAATCTTACTATCTCTTTTAAAAACACATTTGCTACTTGGGTTGTCCCAAAGGTAGACTTTACAGGTATGAAGTGTGCAGCTTTGGTTAAAGTGTCTACTACTACCATCACTGAATCGTGTTGGTATTTAGTTTTGGGTAGCCCTGTTATAAAATCTATAGAAATGGTGTCCCATTTCCATTCTGCAATCGGCAAAGGATTTAGAAGACCAGCAGGATGCTAATGTTCAACTTTAACTAATTGACACTCCATGCATCTAGCTAAATATTCTGCTACATCTCTTTTCATTCCTGGCCAGAACAACTTCTTTTTCAAAGCTATTAACATTTTCTGATATCCAGGATGCCCTGCATATGGCTTTTTGTGATATTCATCTAGAATCTCTCTTTTCAAGGACTCCACATTGGGGATATATAGTATGTTTTTGTAGCAGATCAGTCCTTTTTGGTTTTGTGTGTAATCAATCATCTCTTTCTTTAGTAGTTTCATCTGTAGTGTTTCATAATTTGGATCCCGATCTGCTCCCTTTTTCACTAATTCTTCTAAGTCAAACTGAGCGCTACTTCCAATGTTGTTTATATTTTGACAAGCATTTCTGCTCAAAGCATCCGCAATTTTATTTTCTTTTCCCCTGATATGTTTTATGTCCATATCAAATTCACTTAGAAAATACATCCATCTGGCCTGTCTAGCATTCAAATCAGTTTGGGAAAAGAAATATTTAAGACTAATGTGATCAATCATAAATGTAAATTTCTTTCCAAGAAGATAGTGTCGCCACATCTTCAAGGCATGAATCACAGTGGCTAATTCCAAATCATAGGCACTATAGTTTTGTTCATGTGTCTTCAGTTTCCTAGACTCATATGCAATCACTGCATTTTCCTGCAAAAGAACTCCTCCCAACCCCTCTCTACATGCATCTGCACATACAACAAATTCTTGGTCAGGAGCTGCAATTTTCAATATAGGGGCTGTGGTGAGTTTTAATTTTAATTGGTCAAAACTGGTTTGACATTTTTCAGTCCACTCAAATTTGACCCCCTTCCTTTGTAGTGAGGTTATGGGATGTGCTATGGCAGAAAATCTCTCCACGAATCTGCGATAATAACCTGCAATCCCCATGAATGATCTCACTACTGAAACATCAGTTGGCACAGGCCATTCTTTTATAGCCTTTATCTTTTCAGGGTCAACAGCAAGGCCTTGTTCAGAAATAATATGTCCCAAGTATTGAATCTTGTCTTTATAAAATTCACATTTGCTGAACTTGGCATATAACTAGTTTTCTTTCAGTGTTTGCAACACTATCCTCAAGTGCTCTTTGTGTTCCTCCTTAATTTTTGAATAAATCAAAATATCGTCTATGAACACAAGCACGAACTTATCCAAATACTTGTTTAACACACTATTCATTCAGCACATAAAGGTGGCAGGGTCATTTGTCAAACCGAAAGGTAGGACTAAAAATTCGTAGTGACCATACCTGGTTCGAAAGGTTGTTTTGATGATGTCTTCCTCTTTAATTCTGAGCTGGTGATAACCAGTCCTTAAGTCAATCTTCGAAAATACTGAAGCTCCTCTCACTTGGTCAAAAAGATCATCAATTCTAGGCAAGGGATACCTATTTTTAATGGTCAACTTATTCAGTTGACGATAATCAATGCACATTCTAAAGGTTCCATATTTCTTTTTCACGAACAACACCTGTGCTCCCTAAGGAGACGCACTCGGTCTGACATAACCTTTATCTAACAATTCTTGCAATTGCATTTTCAGTTCCATGAGTTCAGGGGGAGTCATTCGATAAGGGGCTCGGGAAACAGGTGTTGCTCCCGGCACCAGATCGATTGAAAATTCAATCTCTCTTTTGGGGGGAAGATGAGGGATTTCATTTGGAAAAGCTTCTTTAAACTCCCTCACAACTGGCAAAGCATCCAATAGATTCTCTTCAGTTTTCTGTTCTATTTCTTCCACTTGTACTGCATAGACTTGATATCCTTTCCTAGCTATTCTTTTTAATTGCAGTGCTGTTATTTGTCTTACAGAAATGGGTTTTGGTTTTCCTTTGAGAATAAAAGATTTCCCTTCTTCATCTTCACAATGCAGGGTCTTATCCCAGCAGTTCTTTTCCAGCCAGTCCATTCCTATCAGCAAGTCATATGAACCTAATGGCAGAATGTTCAAATTTACTTCTGTTTGAAAGTCATTTAATTTAATTGCTGTTCGGGAAAATTTATGTGTTACCTTCCTCTTGGTTCCAGTGGCCAGCTGAACCAACCACGACTGCTGAAATTTTTCAGTTTTAAGATTACATTTTTCTACAATTTTTGGACTAATGTAACTCAAATAAGCACCCGGATCAATCAAAACAGTGACAGATTGGTCGGAAATCTTACCCTCCATTTCGACCATGGTAGCTTGGTGCTCTTCTTGCCGGTTCTCCAAGGCTGCACTGATGGTGGGTATATTTCATGCTATGTCATTTACTGTGGTAGCTTCTCGCTCCCTCATTATCATCTGAATGTTTCAGTGGGGACAATCCCTCAATAGATGGGGTTCTCCACATCCCCAACATTTCAAAGGTTCCCTCATTTTAACTGTTCCCTCTTTCTTATGGTCTCCATCTATTTGTTTTGAAGCCACTTGGGACTGAGAAGTTTGACTTTCTCTGGGTTTATTAAATTTCTTTCGCTGATGATCCCTGCCAAAAATTTTCAAGTAAGCTGGTTTCTGTTTCTTTCCTTTAATTTCACCCTTGTTTAGCCAGCTTTTTCCATGATCAGCCTTTCCTTTAAACTGATGATAGCATAATCTCACCTTCCTTACTGCCTCGTCCATATTTTTTGGGTTATCAAACTCGATCTTCTCTTTGTATAAAGCAGGCAAGCAGTTTAGAAACCTTTGTACCTTTGCCTTCTCTTCCCTAATGTAAGGGACATATCTCAACATATTTGTAAACTTAGTGACAAAATCATCAATAGTAAGTTGTCCCAGTCTAAGTTCATGAAATTCATTTGCTTTATCATCATAGTAACGTTCATTTAAGTAGCGGTTTTTGAAATTAACCTGGAATTCTTCCCAGGTAACTGTCTTTTCATCAATGGCATGAACCATTTTCGTCCCCTCCCACCACAAGGTAGCTTTGCCTTGTAGCTGGTAAACAACTAATCTGGCCTTCAGATTTCTTTCATATTCATAGACCTGGAAATACTTAATCATGTTCAGCAACCAGGCTTCATCATCTTCCTCCTTCTCCCCATCATAGGAGGGAGGTTTGATCTTTCGGAATTCCCCCTGTAATTCCTTTTTCTGTTTATACTAATGCCTAACATCATCATCATCATCATCAGACTCATCAGTCTTCCTCTTTTCGGAACCCTCACCTTCTTGGCTGTTTCGCGAAGTTAGTTCTCTGATGAGCTTTTCCTGCTCCTCACTGGCTAATGACAATCTATCATTCTGGCTTCTTATCTCAGCCAATTCTTGTTGCAACCTATGAAACATAGCCATCACTGGAGTGTTTGGATCTAGTGTATTTTCCTCATCACGCAGATCAACATAAATTTCATCACCTTCTGCCATTCCAACACCACTGTACACTACACAACACAGATCAGTAAAAATATATTTTTTCCATAGTAATTAATCTATACAGTGAACACACAGCAACAGTGAGAACAATGACAACAGCCCAGTTTTATATAACTTGGGCTCTGATACCATTTGTAACACCTCCCATTTATCTCCCAATTTTTTTTTTCCATTTCAGATTTTCAAGAATAATTCTGACAAAATTATTATGTTATAATTTTGATTTCTATCTTGTTAAATCAAATTTCTTCCCTAAATATGATTTATTGTGTATACTTATACCCACATATCCAAACTATATCTAAATCAATGCCTACTTGATTTCATTTCCAACCACATTAGTATAAAGGGTCTTTGTATTTTAACTATAGTGGATTTTTACCACTAACCCACTTCCTATGAAAGGGTGACCCTATCGACCTACACCTCACCTTCATTTTGATATCATTGAATCATTGGGCATTAAACAACATACTATTATGTATATATATAATGGGGTTCAAAATGTTATACCCATGTCGACCAGGGCATCCTTAATCTTTTAACGAACACCTATACTCTCGTTTTATAAAATCATCTTGCTAGACCATACGCTTATGAACGTTGGCTTGATTTATTTACCACGGTCTTATATCTATACCTATACCGAGCTTATGACTAGTCAATGAATTGGTAACCACATTTGTCACACTGTATGTGTTAACATCATCGCATATTCGTTGTACATGTTGTTTATGTCGAAATTTATGTAACGATGAACGTATTCAGCTTTAAATTCCACGTACTGCGTCCTGGTAAGGTCGATTTAATGTGGTATAGAACTTGAGACGTGATATCAACTCTCCACGTTGTCTTAGGTAAGGTTCTCAGTTTAATTGTATTGATTGTGATGGATTTCATCCCATTCCCATTCAATGGTTATGAATCCACGTTGCATTGGAAATTGCCACGCCAGACTTCTCTGGAACTAGGCCATCCTCGCAATACGAGCAGAGGTGCCGTGAACTTCATTTCATAGCTTGTCAATTTAATGTCGAACGACTGGTGTAAATGCACTTCCGTTCAATCGATCCGTGGACTCACCATGGATATTTTGCCATGTGGATGGCTGCGATTTACTCACCCTATTAGGGTTTTGTGATGGAGATTTTTGGTATAAGTCTTGCACTAAATTTGTGAGACTGTTCTTTCAGCCCTCATTTGGTTTTTTCGCTACTCGTGACGTCGAATTTCTGTGTGCTAGAGACACCTTGTATTCCTCTATCGACGCCTCATCAAGCAGGTAAAACCTTATAAGCCTTACGCTGCGTTAACTTGTGCCTCTGTGATGAATTCTGAGTATGGTAATGCATTCCATTTACAATATTTGACCTATGTTTTTGTTTACGCCATTTTGTTCTCCAGTTCTGGTTACTACAAGGAGTCCTGACATTGTGTTTTACATCTACTGATTTCTTTCTTCTGCGTTTATGCCACCATCTCTTCGTATACCTCGTTGGATGACTCGCTAATGATGTAGGGTACTAATAATTCTTCGTTTCTTGATAGGGCACGTCCCTGCTCGTCCTTTGGGACTTTGAACGATGGTGTTTTGATTTCGCTCGTCTCTTCTCCGGTGAGCGATACCGATCTTAGGTAAAAATCGATTTACTTGTGCTATTAGTTAGACTGTTTTTCTAACGCCACTCTTAAACTTTGGGGTTACAATATATTTACGCCATGCCTTTAATTCTATGGTAGAATCGTTTGGAAGGAGTGAGGGTTTCCTTTGCCACGTAGCTATGTAAATTTTGTTTTAGTATATTTTTCCAATTCTCACTAGAATTCTTTCTAATAGTTTCGCAATTCGTTGGCTCACCATCACGGTTGTGTTTTCTACAGGTGAGATAGATGCCATATGCTTTTCATCCTCAGCACACCATGAGATATGTCTTCCAATTTGACACTAACTCCACTTCTCTGGGCATTTTCAGGTCGGTATACACCTGGGTAGAGAGAAACCATCCTCTCGTCGCATTATTTCACCTCGTTTGTGCGGAGTAGTTAATTTCTTAGGATTATAACAGTGTCCATTGAAATTCTAGACTCTGTCAGAGACTGTAACTATTAACAATTTCCATTCGTATGATAATATTCTTTGAATAGATTAATTTCTGGAATGAGAGTGGGGTCTTTTAAAGGACTTTGGCCTGAGAGGCTCAAACTCTGATATGTATTTGCAGAACGTATTTGTTCTTTGTCACTCGTATTTTTGATAGCTTCATAATATTTTCGAAGAATCTCCAGATCATTATTTTATGGATGTTCTCCTGTTGTCTCTCACTCAATTATTTGTTTTGTGTCGATTTAATATGATTGAAGAAGAAATGAGTTGTTTCTCTTTTCACCTTCTTATCATGGTTAGGACTTCAATGTGTATATGTCTCTTTATGGCTATCTTTTCTGAGTTTACAGTGACTCGGTAAATGAAACCTGGCATTGTCTATCATTTGTATATGTTGTAGGACTCCTTCAGGAAACTCTTCGTATTCCTAGGAGATTGTAGTTCCATTGTGAAAGCTTCGTATGTAAGGCTAATTGTTCCCTATAACTGTATACATCAAACTTTTGTTTCTTTTGTTTTCGTAATAGAACAGTCCCAATGTATAAATGTCTAACTGACTTTCTTCACTGATATATATAGAGAACTAGTGGATATTTGTTTGCTACCTTCTTCAATATTGATATATCTATATATCTATCTGTATATATATATGGTGCAGTTATTGATTTGATTTATAGTTTCTGGTGCATGTCTAATCCTTCCAGCCTGTAACTTAGTGGGATCCTCCCTGTTCCCAAGGGGGTTATTCCCATAGTTTTTATACATAACTCTCCTTTCATACCTATTTCCAGAGTTAATAGTCATGTATAGTTTCATTTCTTTAATAACTAAGACAGATAAGCAGTACTACAATTTCATACTCTTTCATTTAGTTCTTATCAGAGAAGATATTAGAATATCTATAAATAGACATGCCCTGCTGTTGAAATTTCTAGATATATCTACTCTTGACTTAGTTAATTCAATAAAAGAGTAATTCTGTCCTATATACATTTACCTTCCTACTATCTTAGAAATTTTTTATTTTTTTTATTGCAAGGTTTTCTACTATATTCCCTTTCCCACAGAAGCAGATTAAAGTTACAAAATTATAAATTATGAGATACTATAAATCTCTAGATTTAGAGCCAAGCTGGTTTAGAAATTTTGGATGATTTTGCCTCATTTTCCTAGTTCCTACAACCACGCAGAACGGGAAGAGTTTGATTGCTCTACTATTCTGTAAATGTATGGAACACCAACACCAAAATGAAACAATTAACTAGTATACAACTATACTCATTAACTCTTATACATGGTAACAATTATTATATATTTAAAAAATAAAAATAAAAAAAATCCTAACACTCTGTGCATACCACTTTGGTATTTGACCAGTCCTCCCAACCGTAGAGTCCCTCTATCTCTAGAACTCACCCCCGAGCTGAGATCACTTTCATCATAGACCAACCTCAATCTGTTCTGGAATAACTTATTTAAGCTTTTGTTCCCCAAGCCTATTTCTAATTCTGCGTCCAGAATATCAGGATGTTTTTCTTCCTGTTTGCCCAAGCTTCCCTATTTAGGGACTTTTAAAGCTGCTTTCTACTTTTCCCAACTTTTTACCTCTTCCCAACTACTCTCCACATCATTGGGGAACTAGATTTTCCTCAAAATCTAATTTTAGAAATGAATTATTTCAAGGATTTTTTTGAAATATTTTTGGGGAAAGTATTTTCCTTTATCCATCCTCACGGATTTAGCAAGTGATCTCATAATTCTCATTTTGGTCAATCTGCACATAATTATTTTATTCATTTTCTCAAATTAAATATGTAATTATATCCACAACATACTTGTCCTTTGGGGTCCACTCCCCTTAGGATCAAAGTTCAAATGTCTAGTTTTTGAAATTCAAACACATAAAATAGGGGTGTTACAATATCGCGGGCACTCTTGGGTTGCAGCTAGAAAAGGAATTCAGTCTTTTTTTTGTCATTCTCATTTGTGAGGCTTGGAGAAGGAAGGCGAAGAGCTTTGTGGTGGTTGTCAAGGAGGGATTCAGGATCAAACATCCATTATCACAATAAACTAATAATTTTTGTTGATCAAATATTGAAGAATCGTGAGACAAACTTGATTTCTCCCATTAACAGGCATGTTCTTACAAACCCCTATGTTAATGATTTTTTTCATAGATTTAGGGTTATGCTTGCTTGCCTCTTTTCCTACCATGATTTTATTTATTTGTTTTCTTTCTATTTTCTATGATTTTGATGCCCAAGAGCCAATGCAAGGGTTCTCCATATTTGGACAACAAGCTTAATTTTTTTTAAAACTTTCTTATGCACCCTTTTATTGCTATTTTCATATTCACATTGCAAATAATGTAGTAAAAAAAAATCAAAATGAGGCGGTTATTACTTATTATTTTTTGTGTATGTGTGTTTAATGCCATTTTTTTTCTTTTGGTTCCCTAGGTTTGAAATTTGAATCATTTCAATGCAAATATGCCAAAATCCTTGGACCCATTTTGGGAGTATGGGGAGCCTGATGGTGGGACAAATCAGGCTATCATGCAAATTGTGTGGGACCAAGATGGCAGGAGGGGTTACATGATAGAAATACGATCTGACTAGTCTCCATGGACATGATGTTATAACTTGTATAGTTTCTAGTGCAGAACTTATAAAAAAATATCTTGAAGCAATTGATGAAAAAGACAGAAAAAATAGATGCTAGGGAGAGGGCATTGATCTGACATAGATAACTGCTAGTTTTATTTGTTTTGCTACATATAACTCATGATGATGAAATACTTTTATATATGTGATGTTATTTTATATTGGTTCTCCACATTTGAGTCCTTGATTGGACAATTACCAGGGATCAGCAAAAATTGGTAACAACTTCGATATCTCATTTTTATTTTACATCCACTACATCATATATATCAATGATTTCTTCATATTGATGTGCCAATGTGTTTATTTCATGTTGTTATTCTTTACATGTTTCTGAATATATTATGCATTTTTTATGTTTGACGATATTTGTCGAAATTTTGTCGAAATTTTGCTGATACCGATATTTTCAACACTGATATCAATAACATTCACAACATTCATCGCCTATAATATTATGAAACATAAACTTTACAACTAATTTTTTGAACAAGTTAAACAATTATACAAACATGTTTAGTAATTTATTTATGCACTTCACTTTTTTAATATTTATTTTTATTATGTAATTTTATTAATAACAAATTATAACACTTAGTTTTATATTATATTATATTATTTTTAATTTTAAATACATTGGGAAATGTATTTAGACAATTTTATTATTTTTTAATTAATAATTAGAATAATAAATTTAATATAAAATAAATACAATATAATTTTTAGTTATAGTATACATTTACTTTTTTTTTATAGAATTTTGGCTTCTGTGATCCATAGTAAAATTATATAGAATTCTTTTCGTAATAATCACATTCAAATTTGACATTGTTCATTTGAATGTGATTATTACCAAAAAAAATTCTATATAACATTTAAATTTATTTATCTAAAGTAATTTATTTGCAAAAACTATTTAAATTTTTTTAAATATAATTTATTTATAATTAATTTGTTTAAATAATTTTTATTTCATTTATATTTTTTATATGAAAAATATTGCTATAGTGTTTTAAAATTTATATATTTTTATTTTTTAATACAATTTTATCTTAAATTTTATATATATAAACTCTATAAACATTTAAATTAATCTAAAATAACTATATATTATTTTTTAACTACACTTATTATTATTATTGCAATTGCGCAATTTTATATATTAATAATAATGTGAAAATAAATATTATAATTTTGTTTTATTATAAATTTAAAATAAAATTATTATTTTCAACATGGTCATGAAATCCTTAAATTCATTGAAGAATGGCATGAAAAAAATCTTTAAACTTAGTATTTACCTTTTTATTTTTTCAGATTTTCTCCCTCGTGAAACTAATCACTGCGATTGTACGACGGCATACGTTCCGAATAAAGGTTAGCACTGGCTGCTGCTTACGTAAGGCAGCTTGTCATATGGTTACATAAGCCATATGACGCACAAATTGAGAATTGCTATTGTATTTCCTACATTGCAATTTTTGTGCCGTTGACATTTATTTGTACGAATGATGTATTTCGAAAAAATAAGATTGTTTTACATATATAACACTAGTTATGAATCCCATTCATGTAATTTGTTGTATTAATATCTGGTATTATTTATTTTTAATTTCATTTAGATCATTTTATTATACTGGGTTATATTATATTTTTATATTGGTTTTGTTTTCGTCAAAAGACACAAATAATGCTGAAATTCAATTTCATGGTTTTCATATTTTATAAATAACGTTTATGTTTATGTTACAGGGGTATAAAGTGTTA